>SJXQ01009416.1:284492-305303 GCA_006408695.1 Aepyceros melampus
CGGCGAGGTTGGGCGGCCCACCTAGTCTTTCTCCTGGAAAGACAGAAGTGGGGACCCCTGGTGGCAATCTAGGGAAGTTGCTTCCACCGGATTTCAAAGAGGCTTAATGCCTGGCTTCTCAGTTCCCTACTCAGTTTTTACCTGACAGAGAGACCCTCCATGACAGTCCTTTTAAAAAGGTAGCTCCCTTACCTCCACCCTGACTGCTGAGCTGACTTCTTTACCCAGTATTCTCTGGCCTTTACAGAGATCTCCAATTTTCACCTGGCATCCGTCTTCACCTATTGTCCTACTGACATTTGTTTGTCTATTTGTTCAATTTCTGTCTCCTCACAATCCATCAAAAAATTGTGAAAGTTACACGTGCAAGAACATTTTCTGTTTAGTTCATGCTGAACTTCTAGTACCGAGAATCGCGCCTGCCGCATAGTGGACACCCCCAGAATAGTGAATGAGTGAATGACTGGATGGGATGGACGGGTTCAAGTGCTGTTTCTGTCATCTGTTTTCAGTGCTGGCTATTCTTGGGCAAATTTCTAGAGTTGCAGAGCCTTTAGTTTCCTCTTTTCAAAAATAAGGGCAATCACACTAACGTTTGCCTCTAGGAATTGTTAAGGATTAAATGCAAGGCAAATATCTTCCTGGAAGATTCATTGCTGGAGCAAGGATATGATGGTATTCAGCAGGCAGGCTCATCCAGGAACCTCCAAAGGCAATGCAAAGCTTCAGTGGCCAAAACCTGAGCTTGGTGGCAAGCACAAAAGCCCCCTGAGCTACAAACCTGGTTCTAAATATAAGCTAAAGATTTGTAGAATGGAATCAGTGTAGGTGGAATATTTGCTCTGAGCAAAGCATTGTACGGACACGTGAAACATTTCTTACAATGGTATTCTCGCCAGGGTGAGAATCGTGACTGCCCAGTGCTGTCTGGGGTCCTGTCTTAACTTCCTGTGTGCCCTTCAGCATCCCCACCTACCTCTCTGGGCTTCCTTTCTCCATGCATTAAACGGGGATGAAAACACGATTCCTAAAGGAAATCTCACTTGTCAGTTAATAGTCATTATGTACTGATATAAAATGAGCATAACTGTGTAGTAGGCATACCTCTCTCCCAAGGACCCCAGAGTGGCCTCTGGGGCTTCAACTTCAGGGCTCGTTTAAAAGGCCTTTTCACATTTGCACACAACGCTTCTTATTTCTCCCAATCAATGCGCTCTGAGAGAAGGTTCTATTCTCTGAGGTGGACTAATTATATCCGTTAATTGCTAAATCAAGCTACTGTATCAACACAGTTTAGTTTGAGTCAATTCCTTATATTGCTCCATTATGATAATGTTTAGAGCAGAACAGTCACTTGGATTTCCTTCCTTGAAATTAATTTCTTTTCTTGTTAAATTTCACAATTAATGTGTGTGTGTGTGCGTGCATGTATAGCTTACCTTTGGATAGCAGCTATTATGTCAGATATTACGCTCTTTGGTTAAAACCCTGGGGAGCTGGAGGCATGCCAGAAATGGAAATGGAGGAATAAAGAGAAGGTTGAAGTGTGCAAGAAAATCTGCTCAGTGGTAGAAGAGATGTGTTTGTGTGTGTGAGGGAGAGACAGAGACAGAGAGAGGTAAGGGGAGAAAGGGAGAGCAAGTCACCTACACACAGAGGATGAGATAGCTGTTGTTTTCTTCCTTCGTAACTGAACATCTTCGTGGAGCTTGGCACAGATACTAAAAGGGCTGTAATGACTGTCTCCTTCCCTCCTCTCTCTCTGGGCCCCTCTGCCGTGATGCAGGGAGACACCATTACACCAGCTATACTCATCAGCTTTCAGCAAGCAGAAACTGCAGGACGCCCCTACCAAGAAGCCAGTCCTTCCCTTTGGAGACCTGCCGCCTGGGTACCAGCATCTGCACGCCCAGCTCCAGTACGAGTGCATCTCACCCTTCTACCGCCGCCTGGGCAGCAGCCGGAGGACGTGTCTAAGGACTGGGAAGTGGAGTGGCCGTGCCCCATCCTGCATCCCTAGTGAGTCAAGGCTTGTCCTTGCACTAAACAGCTTGCATCTCTCATGGCTGCCTGTGAAAAGCCCCTGGCCCTGTTGAAGACTTTTGGGGGAAAAATCCTTGTCCAAAAGAATAGTCCTCTAATAATTTTCCTCAGCTTGGTGAGGTCTGAATTCCACAGTTAGAGTTTCCTTCCTTTGGCTTAAACTTATTACCCAGGAGAGATTATTAAATCTTAGTTGAATTTTTTAGGAAGAGGGGGCATACTTTCTAGTGGATGATTTTATCATATTTGCTTGGAGAAAAGGGACAGAACAGTCATTAAGCACCAAACAGAGAAGGGATTGAAGGTGCCAGAGAACTTCTATTTATGCCATCTTGGTTACCTGAGCCCCAGTTTTCATCCTCATCACCTAATGGTATTAATTACATTATTGTTAGTAAGTAATAAAGTATCAGTTACTTACAGGTTATAAAAATGATTACTGAGATAATACATGGAAATGTCTTGAATGGGCTTTTGCACATACTAAACTACTACCCCCATCCTTTTTGTTAGAGGAGAAGAGTATGGCTTAGTTCGAGGTGGTCATCTTTATAGCAATAGTCATGATATTTTGAGTTGGTTTATATACATCACCTCATCCACTCTCTGCAAGAACCTAGGAGACAGTTGTGATTACTGTATCCATTTTGCAGGCAGGAAGACTGAGGCTCTAAGAGATTAAGCAACTTACCCAGTAAGTGCCTGGGATGGTAAGACTCCCAATTATAACCCTCGACTTTATAGTCAAGCATGTTAAGGTGGTTGATTAGTATTTAAAGGAAAAAAAAAAAAAACAGGTTTAGATGCTCTGTGGTCTTGACACCGTAGGGCCCACCTTTCCAGATATGTGTTCTGTTGGTTGATTGACAGATTCTCCTCTGAATGGGGAGGTCTGAGTTTATCTCACTGAGCTGGTGCTTTCTCCGTAGTTTGTGGGAAAACCGAGAACGTCTCTGCTCCGAAGACCCAGGGCACGCGCTGGCCGTGGCAGGCTGCCATCTACAGGAGGGCCGGCGGGGTGCAGGGGGCGGTCTGCACAAGGATGCCTGGTTTCTGGTCTGCAGCGGGGCCCTGGTCAACGAGCGCACCGTGGTGGTGGCTGCCCACTGCGTCACCGACCTGGGGAGGGTCACCGTGATCAAGACGGCAGACCTCAAAGTCGTCCTGGGGAAATTCTACAGGGATGACGACCGGGATGAGAAGAGCATCCAGAGCTTGCGGGTGAGAAGGGGCTGCAGCCTGGAAGTCTGGTTTCTTTCTCGGCAGCTCCCAGCACCTGGAGAGCAGTTATTCTGTCAGTCTGTTACCTTGGGCATCCAGTCCAGAGCCTGGAAATATTAGGCACACGCATGCTCAGTTGCTCAGTACTGTCAGACTCATTGCGACCCCATGGACTGTAGTCACCAGGCACCTCCATGGAATTCTCCAGGCAAGCAGACTGGAGTGGTTGCCATGCCCTCCTGCAGGGGATCTTCCTGACCCAGAGGTTGAACCCATGTCTTTTGCATCTCCTGCATTGGCAAGCAGATGCTCTACCAACTGTGCCACCTAGATGCCTAATCTTTCATGATTGGCAGATACTAGAAAGGGGCATCTAGAAAGACTATGGAGTCTTCTACCTGCCCCCCAAATTTTTTTAAATAAGATAATAAAAAATATCTTCTATCGTTGGGGTCATTGAAAGGTAACCAACCACCTATTATGTTTAGGACATGGTGGTAAGTAGACTGTGAGGACATAGAGACTCCTAATAAATTTCTAATATTATTTTCTTTCCCTCCTACCTCCCTGCTTCTGTACCATCCACCCTCTCATGCAATCTAGCTCATCCACCTGTCCATCCATCCATCCATTGTTGGGTTCCCACAGCACGCCATTCACTGGGAATACACAGAACTGAACAAGGCATGGTTTTTGCCCTGAAGAGTCCACAGGCTAGGGGAAGAGACAGGCCAGTGTACTGTGACTAATCCAGCACAATAGAATCCCTGGGCAAATGAGCTCAGGTATGGAACGAGTCTATGAAAATGTTGCAGCACATCACAATGTAAGCTCCAGGGGGCCCCATCAAAGAGGGTGATGAGCAAGAATGGGGATAATCAGGGGAGGCTTGCTGGAAAAGTCTTGTGGACCATCCTAGGCGTAGCTCTATCTTACTGGCTTGATGGTAAGTGAAATATTTACAGTAGACCAGAGGTTGCCAGCTGGTAGCCTATAGAGGTTTGTGTTTTGATAGTGCTAATGTATATTTTTTTAATCAGTTATTTGCCAACATTCGGAGAAGACAATGGCACCCCACTCCAGTACTCTTGCTTGGAAAATCCCATCGACGGAGGAGCCTGGTAGGCTGTAGTCCATGGGGTCACTAGGAGTCAGACTCGACTGAGCAACTTCCCTTTCACTTTTCACTTTCATGCATTGGAGAAGGAAATGGCAACCCACTCCATTGTTCTTGCTTGGAGAATCCCAGGGATGTCAGAGCCTGGTGAGCTGCTGTCTCTGGGGTTGCACAGAGTCAGATACGACTAAAGCGACTTAGCAGCAGCAGCAGCAGCAGCCAGCATTTAAAAACCAGGAGGTTTCAGCCAGAGGTCTGGAGTCTATTCTCTGGCAAAATGAGCATCTCTGCATGGCAGTGGTCAGCTGAGCAAAGTGGTGTGCCTCTTTGCCTGGGGTGTGGCACTCCCGTCCTTCGAAGCCTCATATGTCCACTCCACTTATTTAAAAACCACCTGCCAGCCCTGGTAGGCATTTCAGTTTGCAACCCTGGAAACAGAGCAATTGCTTTCTATGATCCTAAGTGAAGTGTGTCCGAATAATTGAAGCTGGCTCTCAGACATTTTCTCCCGATAATTTAGCCCCGGGGCTTGCTTGTTGCCATCACCGTAGAGTCGGCTGCTCATCATTGCTGTCCATTCTTTACCTTCGTAGATTTCTGCAATCATCCTCCATCCCAACTACGACCCCATCCTGCTGGATACGGACATTGCCATCCTGAAGCTCCTGGACAAGGCTCGCATCAGCACCCGCGTCCAGCCCATCTGCCTGGCAGCCCCTCGGGATCTCACACCTCCTTCCAGGAGTCCCGCATCACCGTGGCCGGCTGGAACGTCCTGGCGGACGCCAGCAGCCCCGGCTACAAAGACGATACGCTGCGCTCGGGGGTGGTGAGGGTGGCGGACTCGCTGCTGTGTGAGGAGCAGCACGAGGCGGAGGGGACCCCGGTGAGTGTCACGGACAGCATGTTCTGTGCCAGCCGGGACCCCACGGCCCCTTCCGACATCTGCACAGCTGAGACGGGGGGCATCGCGGCTGTGTCCTTCCCGGGCCGCGCATCCCCAGAACCCCGCTGGCACCTGGTGGGGCTGGTCAGCTGGAGCTATGACAAGACGTGCAGCCACAGCCTCTCCACGGCCTTCACCAAAGTGCTGCCTTTTAAAGACTGGATCGAGAGAAACATGAAGTGAGCCTCAGGCCCAGGGAGGAGCATTTCTGTGCAGCCGTCCGTGTGTGTCAGCCGGGGTGGTACGGACCCGGAGAGGGATTCTGCCTGTGAATTTGGCTGTGCCCGGGCTTCTGATTTCAAAACCAGTGGAGGGCGAGTCGAGCTTACTTTCTGGTAGGCCATTGCCTCCCTGACTGCTGGGGTCCTCTGGAAGATTCCCACGCTGCTTATAAGAACTCAGTTTCTTCCAAAGAGACTATGTGAGTGGCAAAGAAATTCACCCCATTCCACCAATCCAGTGGCCTTCCCCGCCCGCCTTTTGGGGATGGACCAGATGCCATGGTCAGCTCTGGTCAGGAGAAGGTCGAGACTGGATTCATCAGGTCTCTTCCAAGGCTCCAAGCAGACCGACTTCCAAAGAGCCACCGGCAGGCCAGCCCCAGACAGCAAGCCTGGCTGTGGCATTGGCCGTATCACAGAGTGGTCCTTTTCCTTCCCAGTCGCCTGTACATACTTTAATAAAACCAGGGTTGGCTTCTGACCCACGGAACACATGTCCTATGGCTCTGATTCCTGCCTGCAGCCTTTTTGAGCTACATGTGTTGGGACCGGTGGCTGGGGGCAGCCTTAATAGATCATCATTCCAAATAATGCATATAGCAGAGCCAGTGCCATCTTTTCAATGCCAGTGCTTGCAGTTTGCTGTTCATAGGGAAGGAGAGAAAGGGGATGGGCACCATCAGATAAGGCACAAGCAGAGGAAATCACCAGGGACTTGAGAATTTCTAGTGTCCCCTCCGGTTCTCACGTTCTACGTTCAAGCACAACACCCTGCTTTGAATCGCCAGAAATCTCTAGGACGTATTTTCATAGCATCTGAATTGGAATCACCTATTTATTCACACTTGATTGAGATATGCTAAGAATCCGCTACTTCGTTCGTCTCTATAACTTACACAGCTTTCCTTTCAAGCCCCATGCCTGACTCCTGCTGCGTAGCACAGGAAGAAAAAAACGAATCCAATCCAGTCCCTGACTCCCACTGCATAGCAGAGGAAGAAAAAAACGAATCCAATCCTGTCTCTGAAGGGGTCTTTTCAGGAACATTCTCTTTTGGGGGTGACTCACTCTTCTATCCTTTCTCCCCAGCTTTCACCAGATTCCTCCTGTCCCAGATGATACCATGGAGGCGTAAGTGACTTTGAGCCCTGGGACACTGGAGGACTCCTGAGTTTCTGCAGGCTCTTGGGTGTGTGTGGTATTACTTTCTCATTCCTGGGCGTTTGGGGGACACTGGGTGCTCAGGTCTGTAACGAGTGTAACTTGTGCGGAGTTCTCTCTGCTTCCCTGGGACTCTGCGGTCCTCTCGGCTCACTTGGCTGCTCTTTGGGTCTGGCTTGCACTGATACTCCTGAGATCCAGGGGGACTCTGTCTTGACACTAGTTTGTTTGAGTTACTCAGCCTCCTGGCCACAGTGGCAGCCTTCTTGGGAAGCTCCGCAGCCGGCTTTTCAGTGATCTCCTCTTCCTCCCCTGAAGGCTTGTGGAACATCTTGGTCTTTTCCATACCTCCTGAGGCCTGAGAGCCCAGGGTTGGTGCAGGACACCTTGGAGACAGTCCCATCCTACAGACCCCAACAGAAATTCTTCCCTCCCTTATCAGAGAAACTTCGACCCCAAGGACTTCAGCCCCAAGGCAGGATGCCCCATCTGTCCCCCAACCTGCATCCCCATCTCTGTGTCTTTGCATCATTCTCTGAGCCAGCAGAGAATTTCTGGTACTTTCTCTCTTGGTTAGGCTTTCTTGAAGCTTTCCATAAGTCAGGCTCCCCACCCCCCACCTTTCAGTCACTCCCTCCATCCTCGCTGCTTAATCTGAGAGCAATGTATTGGTTATCAGCTTCTAAGGAACAACCATCCAACACGTAGTAGGTTAAGCTGGACTGTTGGATTTGACAAATATATCAGGTTGCTCAAAAGGTTTTTTCCTTGCTGTTTTTAAGCCTAGAAAGTTTGGATCTCAAGAGGTGTAATGGTAGTCAGATCAAGAAGACCTAAATTCCTGTCTTTCTACTTATTTTGAGTGATCTTGGGCAAGTCACCTAACGTCACCTGCGTCAGTTCATTTATTAGGTTGGCATGCGGAAGCCTGTCTTTTGCGGTAGCTGTGATGATTCAGTGAGCTACTGTGTAAAGCAGTTAAAGGCACTGACCTTTAACCAGCTCAGTGCCTCTAGCCCCTGGCAGGGCAAGACCGTCCAGCTGGGCACAGCTCCATAAAGCCTTCATATCTACCACTTCTCACTGGGCGTCCGTGCTTACACCTTCCATTCTTTCACGCTGGTCTGACTCCTCCCCTGCCTTGTCACATTCCCTAGTTTCTTGACACTCTTTTTATTCTTTAGTGTCATTTGCTATCTTTGCCTCACCGCTCAGATTTGGTTCTCGTTACATCATCTCTGCTGTGACTTTGTTGCCTTTAGAAGCTGAGTCTGGCCCCCAGGCTGGGTGACACTGCCTGTGGCTGCTTAGTTACTCTCCTCATGGCCGCTTGCCACCCTCCCTAGATCTTCCTGCCCCGGTACTGCTCTCACTGCGAGCACTCAGCCACGCTGATCAGGACGAGGGAGTCAGATACAAGCCTGTCTCTGGGCCCTACCTGGCACTGGGGGAATCTCATCCATCTCTTCTATCACGTGGTCCTTACATCTTAGGGACAGAATGCCAAGGATGAGGAATCTCTTCTTAGCTGGAAATCTGGAGTGCATATCAGTCAGGGATTAGAATTTATAAGGTCCATGTAGCATAAGGGATTACAATGACCACAGACAATTATGGGCACCGGTGGCAAAGTCTCCTTGAGGTTCTGGCCTTTGCATCTGGTGTTGGACCTGAATTCAAGTGGCCAGCAGTTGTGAAGGAAAGTTGGATGTGAAACTGGAAGAGCAAGAATGACCTGGAACCCACAAAACATTGAAAGTCATGTCTGTCTCTGCTGTCCCGAACCTCCATGATTTGAGTGGTCTGCATCCCCACACACCTGGTCCAGGAGACTCAGAGAAGCTGGAAGAGGATTTCCAGCAGGTACGGGAGGGCCTGTGGGCCAGGGTGCTGTTCCGCCCAGGAAAAGTGAACGAGCCAACCAGTGACATTGTGTATGAACTGCCAAGGTGCCCGATGCTCTTACCAACTTCCGGAGCATGGAGACGGCTGTAGCTTCACTCTCCTCTTCAAATCTCATGTTAAGTCTCTCTGGTGCCCACTCTAACCTGGAGCCACAGAGGGAAGGGGACTCTGCAAATGTAGTTGCAGCCCCCCTTTAAGTTGACACAGAACAAAAGTCATCACAAATCACTGCATGAAATATTAATGTGGTTGTCAACAGGGGATGCCTTTGTGGAGAGCTGATGCAGGCTTCTGTTTCATCCAGATTAGTTTGGCTCTAATTTCTTTTGTAGTGGATTTTTGTTTTGTTTTGTTTTAGACACACGCAACCCCAAATATCTGACATTCTATCAGTGAAGCCTTGGTGTCCAGGAGCTGGCCTGGCACTCACTTCAAAGCTATGGTGTTCTCCTGCTGAAGATGAATTATTTCACAGCATGCTGGTATCAGTCAAGATCCTTCTGGAACTGTGACGGATCAAGGCAGATACAAGGCTGCTTTATATCTTGTCAGTGAAGAGGCAAAAGCAAGGTCATTATACAAACAAAAAATACGAATGATCCCCCTCTCCTGGTTGAGAGCAGTGACTGTCTTTACTTCTATACCAATTACAGTGTTAGCCTCTATTTTTCTTTCCTCCTAGATAAGATTTATAAAGATAGCCAATTATAGAATTACCTCTATTTAACTGATAGCATCCAATCCACCACAAAGCCCCACTTCCCTGGGACTTCCTCAAAATCACCTAATAGAAGCCTGAATCCTAGAGTAAGTTCTTTCTAAAACTCTCTTTTATTTTTTTAATTAAATTTTTTTTATTGTTCTGGGTCTTCGTTGTACCTACCTCGGGAGCTTTCTCTAGTTGTCACATGACATGTGGGATCTTAGTTTCCTGACCAGGAATGGAACCCAGGTCCCCTGCATTGGGGGGTGGATTCTTAACCAGATTCTTAACCATTGGCCCACCAGGGAATTTCTTCTAATACTCGCTTGATGATGTACGTTCTCTTTCATTTTGAAGAGCAATAAATCCATCTTGTTCAACTAGGATTGGCCAAGTTTAACATCAAGTGGACTTTCAAGAATTACTGAGTAGTCACCCACACTGCTTTATTTTATTTAAACTCCAGTGGAAATTGAGAGGAAGGGTCAATCCAAATAAGCAATGTTTTTATTCACAGGGTAGTTAGAACTTCAAATTGAGTCTTGAGTGTAGGTGGAAAGGAAGTGTAGCATATTGTAAGTACAGAAAATGCTGGGAAAGTATGTAGAATTAAACATGGAGGAGGGCTGGCTTAGAGAAGGGCCAATTCTCTTTTTTTTTAATTACTTTATTTTTGGCTACACTGGGTCTTCATCGCTGTGCACGGGCTTTCCTCTAGTTGCAATGAGCTGGGGCTGCTCTTCATTTCGGTGCCTGGGCTTCTCACTGTGGTGGCTTCTCCTGCTGCAGAGCATGGGCTCTAGGGGACTGGGCCTCAGTAGTTGCAGCGCACGGGCTCAATATTACAGTTGCAGCTTGTAGGTTTCAGAGAGCAGGCTCAGTAGTTGTGACGTGCGGGCTTAGCGCTCTGTGGCATGTAGGATCTTCCAGGACCTGGGGTCGAACCCGTGTCCCCTGCACTGGCAGGCGGGTTCTTATCCACTGTGCCACCAGGGAAGTTTGGGAAGAGCCAATTCTTTCCTATCACAAATCCTTTATTACAGTGGCAGGCCAGGTTGGCCAGCCAGCGCCAGTCAAGGTAAGGCCAGTTGGTGGTAGCTCTCAAAAGGTAGGATCAAGAATTTGGCTTCTTATTGCCCATTGGCAAACATTCAAGCCCATGGTGATGTCTCCAGGAGAGTGAAAGGACAGAAGTGGAATGCTAGAAAGACCCATCAGGCTAGCTGTGCTAGATAGAGGCAATGGTTAAAAGACCCAGCCTGAGTTTAAACCCCAGCTCTGTTGCTTACATGCTGTGACCCTGAGCATGACACTCAATCTCTCTCCTACTGTTGTTCTATCCACAAATGGGAGTGAAATGATACGGGGATTCGGGGAGTTAATGTGTCTGTGACTGCAGCATATAGAACAGCATCTGCCCTGTGCTGCTTCTGTCAGTCGTGTCCAACTCTTGGTGACCCCATGGACTGCAGCCTGCCGGGAACCCCTGTCCATGGGGGTTCTCCAGGCAAGACCGCATCTGGCCTACTGTACTCTGTAGATACTGGCCACTGTTATGATGGTCATTGTTTCATTGCTGTCCTTCAAAGAGGAGACTGGAGATGGAGAAATCAGTTATGAGCGACCTTATGAGGGGTGGAGAGAGGAGGAGAGGACTTAGAATGCTGTTGAGCTACAAGCATGTGGAAAGAAGTTTGGCAATCTGTGGAATGAGGTTGAAAACAGAAAAGGGTGGGCAGAAATAAATGAGGTTTCAGGTTAAAAGAACCAACAGGGTTGAGAGCAAAAAGCAGTGGGATTAGAGACTTCCCTGCTGGCCTAGCATCTAAGACTCCATGCTCCCAGGGCAGGGGGCCCAGGTTTCATCCCTGGTCAGGGAACTAGATCCCAGATGCCCGCAACTAAAGATCCTGTGTGCAACAGTCAAAACGAACAAACAAACAAAAGCAATAGGACTATGTAAGTGGGAGTAGTCTGGATAAATTTCTAAGAAAGAGTGTCAGAGCTTGGACCATTTTTTTACACATGTCCCTGTCTGCATGTGTGTGTGTGTGTGTATGTGTCTGGTGGGAGTTCGAGGGCATACAGGATGGACTTAATAAAAAGGATCAGGTACAGCTGGACAAGTAGGAAGTTTGCAGCCCTCTCAATGAGTCCTCACCCGCATAATCCTTGTTGTTCTTTGGAGTTATGGCTGTGGAGTTTGAATATTAATCTTTACAGTTCTTTGGGATTTTCATGCCTTCATCATCTACTCATAACTTACTAGGGCTTCCACATTTGCCTCCTCTATTGGAATATTAGTCGATAAAATCTCTTCCATCATGAATTCAATCAGAGATTGTGAGTTCGTTGATTTTTCTACCTATCATTCATCCATCCACAAAAATTGAGTGTTAAGGATTGAAATACTAAAGATGGACAACATAGGCTTGGTGTTTGCCCTTAATCGGACAGTCCTAGAAATACATGAATAATCAGAAATCGTCATGAATACTGGGAAGAAAATACAGAGTATTGTAAAATTGTAGAACAAAGGTCGCTGATTTAACCTGGATGGGGCAGGATAAAAGGTTTGCCTCCCTGAGGAGTTGATGGCTGATATGGGAAGAAGTTGACTATTGGATGGAGGGTGGGGAGAGGGGAAGAACATTCCAGGCAGAGATGAGCGTGTGCAGAGATGCTGAGAGAAGGGCTTTTGGCATATACAGAGCACTTCCAGAGAACCAGTAAAGCTTCAGAGGAAAGCAAGAGGAAGGGAGAGGTGTGACTGGAGGCTGGAAATGCAGTTTCGGTGTGTATGGCCACCCCGGGAGCTGGGAGCACCACACTCTATATGTCAAACTCCATGAATTCCGAGAATGTGCACTAAGAACTATTAGTGAGGCCATCAACTCACCTACAGCCTTTTGCTTTGATCTTGTGTTTTTCTGTTATCCTTCTAACCGGTTATGAATGAAGACCTTGAGTCTCCCAGCAATGACACAATTGCATCATGTTCTAAGAAAGGTCTTAAATGAGGATGGAGTGAGTTAAAAAAAGACCGAAAGTCAACGCAAGAGGCAAAGAAGTGAGACACTTACAGCTTCACTCCTGCCTTATTTTTTTCTCTTTCTTTAGTATCCTGTGAAAATGTTGAGTGAAATACTTTTTGGATCCCTAGGGCTTGGGGAAGTTTATCTTTTTAGGGCTGTTGGAAAGACGAGAACATTTTGGAGTGATTTGGTAGCCATTTGTGGTCTCTTTTTGCTTTTCTTGGCAGGAGGACCTGCTTTCCCTGGCAGGGCTCTGCCGGATGTGCTGTTGAGGCCCAGCATTTTAAGAAGACTTGTCTCAATGGCTGAGGTTTTTAGGGATCACTTCACGTTTGTATTCCAGTTCACCAAGTGTTTATTCAGAGGCTTGTGGACCAGGCACGATGGAGAGTTTTGTCAACAAAGAAAAAAAAAAGTCAGTAGATAAAACTAGGGAATAGCTTTCTTGGGTGACAAATAATATTAGAGACTGAATTCTCAGAGGAAACAAAAACAAGTGTTATGTTTCTGAACTTATGGTTTCTAGGAAAAGATAACTCCAAACAAAAGAGAAAGAAATAATGTTATTAATCTTTGTTTCGAAAGGGAGACAGGATGTTACAAATAAAACAGTATGTGGGTGCTAATAAATAAAACCTCCAAGTGAGTTGAGACTCTCCTAATTTGCTGTTATTCCCCAAAGGCATAGTTTAGCCTCTGATTTTAAAAATGTCACTGAATCTATAACCTCACCTTAGAATTCAATTACCTGGTTGCTGTATCTCTCTCTCTTGATAAAGGAAATAACTTTATGAAAAAGATATTTTGGGATTTGATAACAAAGCCCCCCTCAGAATTACCAAGTTATTTCATTTAAAAAAAAAAAAAAAGTGAATACAGAAAATAGAACCATAATCACATCACTGGATTTCTGGGGTCACAGAAGCCTAGCTTGGTCCTTGGTTTGATCCTTTAGCCAAATCATTTAGGATTTAACCCCAGTAAGCTGTGTCAAGCAACAAAATCCTCTCCCGAAGGTTAAAAAAACCCTCTCCATCATTTTGCCCATCATAAAGATGTCACTGCTGAATGCCATCCTAGCAGAACAAAAGGAAGTGAGAGATGTTTAAGTGGCATTCTTTGCCATGATTAGAAGAAATGGGGCGGGGGAGATAGAAATGAAAATACCAGCAATAACTCTCAGGAAGTGTTTCTACTTTACACTGGGATCAAGCTACTAAAAAAGAGACAGTTACTCTAATTCAAAATTGTGTGGTTTTTATGGTGGACATAAAGAATTTGCACCAACCCTGACATTTTGCCTCAAGTTATCTCCTAGAAGAAGATGCTGATGCATAGGAATGATGAACCAGGGACTCACAATTCATCTTTCCCCCCTGTGTCCTTTCGTCTTTCATCTGTGCTGAGTAAATGGAGTGAATTCACACTCCTTCTATTAGAATTCATCAGGCAATAAGTGTAGCTAACAAATGCTTCAGTCTTCCTGAGCCTTCTACTTAATGAGGTGGTTTCTGCCTGAAGAATGGATTATATTTAGACCAAGTTCTCAGTCTGAATTGAGATTTCTCTGAAGTGACATCTCTTTTCTCATCAGCAAAGAGAGTCAGGTAAAAATAGAACTCCCTTACTTCCTTTTGCTAATGCGTGTTAACAAGAAAAGAGTGAATGAACCTAACTTGTATCTCCCTGCTCTGAACACCTGTGGGAAGGGTCATTCTTTTTATCTTCTATTCAGTGACTACAGTGGACAAACAGCGCTATAGGCAGGCTCATCTGTAGCTGTGTTGTGTGGTTGGATCTGAAGCTCTACCACCAGTATCACTTCACAGTGATGACTGCATGACGGGCAGGAGGCTGACATAATAAAGATGACAATAGCCATCACTGTATGCCAGAAACTGTGACATCACCTCCTCTAGTTCTCCTCCAAGCACAGCGGGTGGGGTCATCACTAGTCCATCAATGCCCAGAAGGTTAAGTGACTCACTCATGTTCATTCAAAATGGAAAGGGGGGAGCTAGATTCCATTTGAAACTCACAACTCCAAGCATGATTGAAATGAGTGGTTCCCAAGTCAGTGTAATTCTGAAAGTGGAAGTTGCTCAGTCTTGTCTGACTCTTTGTGACCCCATGGACTATACAGTCCATGGAACTCTCCAGGCCAGAATACTAGAGTGGGTAGCCTTTCCCTTCTCCAGGGGATCTCCCCAACCCAGGGATCAAACCCAAGTCTCCCGCATTGAAGGTTGATTCTTTACCAGTTGATCCACAAGAGAAGCCCAAGCATACTGGAGTGGGTAGCCTATCCCTTCTCCAGCGGATCTTTCCAACCCAGGAATCGAACCAGGGTCTCCTGCATTGCAGGCAGATTCTTTACCAACTGAGCTATCAGGGAAGCCAATTCTGAAGACCATGTTATAACTTCTAACGGAGGCCACCGTCACTTTCTTAAGATAATGAGTGGCTGCTGCTGTGAAGATTTTCCTCCCACCAGTTATCACCCTAAACTCCCTTCTCTTCCTATAACCTTTTTATTTTCAAGTTAGTTTCAGGCTTCTCTAACGTCTCTCTTCGATGCTTTCAGCTTCGGAGTCAATGCTGTGCAAGAATATCACCTTTCTTCTAAAACAGAACATTGTACAAGGATTTTCATTCATGGTTTTCATTTATCCTAAAAATAGTTCACAGTTCTGAAAAATTAGCATACTCATTTTAATTGTCCTGATGAAAGAGCCTCCAACATCCTCTGTTTTATTTCTTTCTTAAAAACCTTACAGTGTCTGTCTTGCAGTCTAAGTGATCGGACCAAAGTTTCAAAAGACAGGTCCAGACATGCTGCTGTTTCTCTGGGTCACTTTCTTCTGATAAACTCTGGACATTGAAACATTTCTCCTCTGTTGTCATCATGATGGGGAAATGGACTTATTTAATGGCCTTTTATGGAAAAGCAGTGTAGGACTTTTTTCTTTCTTTTCTATTTAGGAGTCGCCCTTCCACCCCGTGCAGCATCAGAGATGCAATAACCAATCTCAGGCGATCCAAAGGAAAACCAAGACGGAATGAATTCCTTAGAAGAACAAATAAGAGAAGGCAAAGTCTTTATCCCTTCTTTGGTCCAACTAAGCTCCTAAAAGGACTGGAGAAGAACACTGAGAATTATAGGATTTAGGATTGGAAACTTTGAGGCCATCTGGTGATTTGCTCCATGGTATTAAATGTACCACCTTCTCATTTCTAGCAAACGGCCTGACTGGGTCCTCTCTGCTAGAAGATCCTCTGTGATGGAGAGGGTGTTGCAGGGGGGTGAACTCTTTCAATAGTGATGTCATTATTATTACTATAGGTTGCACAGAAGAGAGATTGAAAGCAAGATTCTGCAGAAAGACTGCCTGTACTCAAATACCAGTTTTGCCCCCGCTTCATCCATTGGTCCTGTAGGTTCATTCTCTGACTGTCTCCATTCTGCACTGTTCCCCGGGAGGTTGAACTGTAAGAATTGAACTATAACTACTGCATATGAGTTATGCCAATGTGCTTCCCTGCCCTCTGCTTCCAGCTATAGTCAACAGGGAGTCCCTGCAGGGGAGAAGAGAACAGGAGGGAAGTGGGGATCAAGTTATTCATTGCCAGACCCCGGTCCAGCAGGTTGCCATGGCAACAAAGTCTCAGTCTGCGTCAGCTGGAACCGGTGTGCCCTTTGGGTTCAGCCTTAGGGTGGGTAACGATGCCCCACTGTTACAGTCTGTGGGCTCTGCCTTATGCATTAGAGTTTCCCCATATCCTTCCCTTACCTTCTAAATTGTCTTTTTGTTAAACTTTGCACAACTTCCTTAATTTGAATATGCCAACTTTTTCTAGCTGAGACCTTGACTGACACAACCACTCACTATCTGTGTAATGTTGGTCAAATTCTATAACCGCTCTTGGATTCCATTTTCTCCTTTGTAAATCGGGGGTAATAATAATAATATATGCTGTAGAAGGACATCTTAAGAATCAGTGAGATGATATATAAAGATACTTGGAACATGCAGTAAGAACTCAGTAAACGCTGCTGCTGCTAAGTCGCTTCAGTCATGTCCGACTCTGTGCGACCCCATAGACAGCCACCCACCAGGCTCCGCTGTCCCTGGGATTCTCCAGGCAAGAACACTGGAGTGGGTTGCCATTTCCTTCTCCAATGCATGAAAGTGAAAAGTGAAAGTGAGGTCGCTCAGTCGTGTCCGACCCTCAGCAACCCCATGGACTGCAGCCCACCAGGCTCCTCTGTCCAGTCAACGCCAGAGTAAAACTATTAATATAACTACCATGAAGTCTCAACCTGAACACTACCTTAATTCTACTATGGTAAGTTACTTCTCATAGCTCGACTTAGGTTTTAAGTCAACAGTCAATACAGAAAAAAAGAAGAAGAAATTCCTCAGAGTCAAATTAGACTTGAACATCCCTCAAGACGGTGTAGTCAACTTTTTGGTATTCAGTCCTGCAGAGTTGTTTTTATTCACGCCAAGTTTGATCCTGTGGGTGAGACTTAAAAAAGGTGAATCTACATGCAAATGTCAGAGCATCCCACCCCTTCTGCTTCTGGCATAACCATGGAATCCCTAGAGGAGACTGAGAGATGCTAGAAAATTCGAAAGTGTTCCTGCTGTCTTATAGGGTTGACCTCGTTCTGTTCTCACATCAGGGCTTTATCGACTTAATGTTGGCTGGGAGATTTGTAGTTTGCTGTGAAGACAGAAAGGAGTTAATGGGGTCACACTTTAGATGGTTTTAGGGAGGCTAGATTTTTAAAGTGGGCTCAGTAGGAAATTAAATGGGGTGCATGCTGCTGCTCCCACATGTCTGAGATGATCCTTTGCTGATCATTCAGGGTGTGCCAGCCTCAGAGCTAAGCATTTGCTCCATGTTAGTTATCCGGTTTAACCTCATAGCAACTATGAGATGGAACTATTATGTTCTCTGGTTTTCCGATGAGAAAGCTGAACACCTAAAGTGCCCAGTCTAAGACCTATACAGTCTATTGATGTCAGGGGCAGTATTTAATGTGTTTCTGCCTCACTTAGCTCTGAGTTTAGATCCAGGACTGAGGCAGAGAGAGCCTGACTTACCTTCCATGTATGTGCAAACTGAGAATTGAACTCCATGTTTGATAGCTTTTCGTGTTAGTTGTCCACAACAGTATACACGTGTTTGCCTGAATAGATTTTTACATGCCCTGTGTTTGATGAGAAGAGAGTCAGCCTGGTATTTTTCTTCCTCCCCCCACACCCCCAAAAGACTAAACACACCAACTCGCTTCAAGTGCTCCTCAGGACCATATTTCTGAACCCCTTTCCATCATGTTGAACCATCTCTAGTCCAGTGGTTCCTGATGCTGGCTGGAGTAGGATAAATCACCTGAGGAAGTTAAAAAGAAAAACCAAAAACTGAATCAGGACCCTGCTCCAAATCTCTGGTAGGTGGCCTGAGCATTATTGTTTGTCAAAAGCTCTCTCAGTACATTTTAATCAGCAGTCAATATGGGAAAGCACTGCTCCAATTTGCTGCTAAAAAAATTGAAGAATTAGTGGGGATGTTGGCAGGGCCCTCTGGAGCGAGAGAAAAGAATCGGTTCCTTCTAGCTAATGATTATTATCCAGAATTATCTGCGGCATGTTCCACACGATTTAATAGGCCTCATCTCCAAGGGCAGCTGAATGCAAATGTCTCTCATTGTAGCGTGAGATGTGAAGGTTCCCGAACAAAGCCGTTTGCAGGGAAGGTGCAAAGTGGAGACACTTCTCCCACGGAATCTGGCCATGCTTGTTGACTCACCAGAATTCTCTCTGATCCTGAATGCTGAGAATATAATTAAGACTGCTTTTGATTGGATGGTTTAAAATGTAAAACCAACACCATGCCCCTTTCTCTGTCCTTTTACTTCCTCTGTGTTTCCGTGCCCCCAGCTGTATTGCCCTTGGCAGGGGGAGCTGAGGAATGGTGTGGCTCGGAGCTCCTCACCTGTGTGCAGGTACTGAGGGATTCAGACAGAGGAGTTCCTCTTGCTGCTTGTAAAGGGGCTGCGGTAGTGCGCTGGGATTGCGAACGTATAGAGAGATGCCCGCGGCTTTGTTCTCCAGCTGCCACCTCAGCAGAAAGGGCAGTAAAATCTCTACATTATAAAGAGAAAATGAGACTGTACACATTCTGCATCTGACAACTTCACATACAAAGTCACACGTCCACTCTTGACAGGACTCAAAAGGCAGAACCAAACACCACACGGAGGCTCAGGAAGGTTGTTTTTCATCTACAAATGATTATAAATCACAACTAAATTTTTTAAAAAGAAAATTAGAGTTGCTATGAAGGGTCCTATGATAGATAAGATACAGGTCTGGTTAATGTAACGGGGCCTCACAGGAAAGAGAGAAAGTGAGAGGGAAGGGACGAGATGGGGGAAGGTTTGGATGAAGGAAGATGTTCGAATTCAGATATGGAGAAGGGAAGTGAACAGAAACGTTTAAAAAACTTCTATTTAGTTCTTTCCTCTTTTTCTTGTTATTTCTCTCATCTGCCTATTCACTCTTGGATGTCGTGCTCAGAAAACTATCCTCCAAGGACTCTTAAATTTGAACTTTTTTTGAAGGTTTACTGGGTGCCAGACTCTAGTTTAAGAACTCTGCGTGTCTTTTACATTTCATTTAGGTCTCTTAGCTCTGTGCGGTTGGGAATGGTACTCCCGTTTTGCAGAAGGAATGAGGAAGAGTTGAGGAATTTCCTCCCGGATTATTCCACTGGAAGGTGAAGAATTCAAGCTCTCAGATATCAGCGTCAGGCATTTAACCACGCAGCCGCCCTGCTGGGGCTCCAGCTCCCCTGGCACGGTCCTGGGGAGGAACTCCCGAGTTTCCACGTGGCCAGCTGCATTCGGTCTTCGGAAAGGTGTAAGCACAACCAACGGGCTGGAGAGCGCCTCTGCCGAGGAATCAAGCCCGGCATGCGGCGACTGAGGGCAGGACCCGCGTCCCAGACCCCGCCGGGAGAAACCTGGCAAGTTCCAAGGGGCAGGTTTGCACCGCGGCGTCTCTCGGGCGCGTTGCCACTCTGTAAATCAAGAGAGTCTTTAATTCTCACCGCGGCCCTGCAAAGGGGGTTGTTTTGGCTCCATTTCTTAGAAGAGCAAAGTGAGGCGTGCCCTCCCCAGTGGCCGCTACGTCGGCAGGTGGTGGAGCAGTAGGTGTCTGCCTCTTCCCAGAGATAATAAAATCTGCACGGATTTTGCCATTATTATGCAAAGCCGGCGGGGAGGCTCGGACCCTCCCTTGACCGAGCCCATCTGTCTCCGCGCGCCGCCCCCGGGGCACAGAAGCCGACAGCGAGAGGAGCGGAGTGGGTGGAAACCCGTCCTCGCCACTTGCCTCACCATCTCTCCACTTCTTCACCACCAGCGCCCCCAAGGCCGACCTCCCTTGGCTTAAAAAAAAAGAAAAAAAGAAAAAAAAACCTACCGCCTCCCTCGTACCCTCCCGCCGCCCCAGGGAGCTGCATTAATATTAATCCCGATGCATAATTGAAGGCCGGAGATTTATTCGGCCGAGGCAAGGGAGGGTGCGCAGCTGGGCTGTATTTCGGCCGCTTGGGTTTCGCGAGGCCTGGTACCCAGGACGTGGGAGGATGGGGTGGGTGTGCCGCCGGGGAGGATGAGCTTGGGAATGAAGTGAGCCCGAGCGGGTGTACCAGCGAGTGAGGCGGGGTGCCGGGGGCTGCTCCAGGGAGGCGAGGACGGAGGGCATCTCAGGTCTCCGCGACGTGGCCTACGCTGTGTCCAGCGAGGGGTGACCCGGGGCCACGCGGGGAAACAATAGCAACTCCTTAGATCCTGGGCTCCTGCCACCGGCAGCCCGGGCTTTCCCGGGAGACCAGCCGAGCTTCTTTTCTTATTTGGCTAATTTATGGCGAAAGGCTGGGGGCGGAGGGATGGCAGAGGAGGCACCGCGTCTAGAGACGGGGGGCGAGGGGGCGGCAGTTAAAGGAGTCTCCCGAGGCGGCGGCCCTGGTGATGTCAGCTCTCGACGAAAATAGAGAGGGATCGCCTGCAAATCCCAGCTCCGGCGGGGCTAAACCTTGCAATCCCTCCCCGGTCGGCGCCGAGCCAGGGTGCAGGGGCCTCCACCACCTCCCCTGGCGCGCGCACACACACCGCACACGCGCGCACGCACGCACCCACTCCCTTGCACACCCACCGCACACACTCGCCGCCCTCCCCCCTGCCACCGTCCTCCGAGCCCGCGCTCCGCCACGCGGCGAGCCCCACAGCAAACACAGGTGGCCGCGGCTGCACACCGTCCAGCGCCCCCTCCTGCAGCCCGGGGGCGGCGCTCTCTCGGGGAAGCCACCCTCCAAGCACCCCCACTCCCCCGCCCTCCACCCAGAGCACCCAGCCAAGCGACACCGAGGCCGGCGGAGGGAGCGCA
>SJXQ01009416.1:310043-430168 GCA_006408695.1 Aepyceros melampus
TTCCCCCCCCCCCCCCCCCCCTTGGGACTTGCTTCCTCTTGGAACCAACTGCATCTCTTCATTTCAATCACTTGCTATACTTATTTTAATCAAACCAGACACTGGTCATTTCAAATCTAGTAATAGTAGGCAAAAGAGTCATTCTCAAGATGAAATTTTAGTTTTGTTTGCATTTTCAGAACTTGTCCTGGAAGTTTGAAAAAGCAAACAGATGCCACACACCGCCTTGCCTGATCTCTTCTCTTACATACCCTTAACAGCTTGTTGGGGGCCGGCAGGATGTTTCATAGCAAGGGTTTTAGGATCCAGATTACGGCAAATCTCTTTATTTACCAGATCGTGAGCTTGCTCTCTCTTCCCTCTGTCTGCCCCTCACCCCTCACCACACCAAGCGGCCAAGTCCTTGGAGTGAATTAATTAAAGGAGTGTTTAAAAATATCTCATTGCTCCATCTCCACGTGCTCAATCATTGATGGGAGGCAGATGGGTTGCAGATTTGTCAGTAGAATAGAAAAGGACCAGCATCTCGTTATAAATCTGTCTGGTTGGCATCAGATGATGGCAGAAAAGATAATAGGCCAGCAATATGAAAGGGGAATAAAGGCAGGGGTAGATCCTTAAACCAGAAAAGGATGCCTCGTTTTCTTAGTGTGTGTTTTTCTTTCTTTCTTTTTTTTTTTTAATTTAAATGGCTGTTTTCCAATGATATTGATATTTATTTATCTTTCATTCGTGGACCTATTTAATTTCTCACGGGTGTCTGCTGAATGGCCGTCTGGTGTTCTTGGCAGTCTCAGCAGCTGCTTCAGATTATGGACTCGTTGAGCAAGAACTGTCCTGTAAAAATGGAATGAACTCTGTTTTGGCAGCTGGATTTGTCCATCTGGGTCCCAGTAGAATAGGTGGTGGTCTATGTTAAAGACCCTGGATGAAGTCCATGGGGGCAAGGAGAGGGACAAGCCCCACCCCCCACTTGCAAACCCTGTATATTAGAGGCTTCATTTAAACCAAGAGGGCTTTCTTCTGTACATTTTGTCAGGAGTGCCATCTGCCACTCAGTCTTTGTGATCTGGCATGCAACTTCCCATCACGTGCCCTGGCACCCCAGCTTCCCAGCCCCTGTGCTTGAAGGATCTCGGAGATGGTGGCCAAGGTGGAAGTGGGGTGGAGGCCTGTCTGCCTCCCAAGCTCTGCCCTTCCCATAGCAGCGGACTCGTGGTATTGGATGCCTGTGGACCATAGATGGCCCACAGACATATGTGTTTTGGGTCACACAGGATTCTGAAAACCTTTAAATAGTTTGCTTAAACTTAACAGTGTTTCACCTAAAAAAAAAAAAGTTGATTCCCAAATGTTGGGAAATCTGATAATAAAGGACCAGCCCTTTTGTCTTGGTATCACTTATTGAAATGCTTAACAGCCCTACAGTTGTTTAAGCACTTTGCATGTATTAATTGATTTAATCCCCACAACAATGTGATTTAAAAGGACTATTATCCCCATTTCGCAGGTGTGAAAACTAAGTCATAGAAAGATTAAGCAGCTTGCTGTTGGTTTTACAGCTAGTGAGTGGCAAAGCCAGGTTTTAAACCCAGACAGCCTGGCTCTGGAACCCAGATTCTAACCACTAGGCTACACTGCTTGGTCCCACAGGGGTGGAGGGTGGGAAGAGTCAGCTGGGGATGAAGAGTGGCTGTCCCCCAAGACAGGCCATGTGCTCTCCAGGTTGCACACAGTCTTTTCTGAGACCAGTTGCTCGTGTTCTTGCTTGACCCCTTACTTCTCTAAAGCAGCCACTGAGAAAACGAGAGCTTGGAGTCCCTCTTCTTAGGGTATGACGCTGTCTAGCAGTTGTGGCTACTTTTCTTGTTAATCCCTTCAAAACACTCCCTTCTTCTTGTTTCTGTTAACTGTGTTCTTAATGAAGAGTTTCTTTGTAATTACTGGTTGTCTGGACACCATAGCATGGTCTTATCAGACGCAGTGCTTTGAGACAGCCCAGTGTATGACCGCATGGGTTCAATCCTTTGCAATATCGAGCCTTGAGATACACTTCTTAGTGGCAAATGTAGTGGAGCATTTAGCAGGCCCTGGAATTTATTCTTCTTATGTGATTTTCAAGCATGGCTGGTTAGGGCTGTGACTTCACTTACCCATTTCCTAACACAGCTACTTTTCTTCTCTCTTTAGGAGTGTGGCTGATGTCCTTGGTTTGTTTGTTTCTTTTTTTTTTGGTAACATATGCAGACAGTGATGACTGGAGATGCCTTTTAAATTGAGGAAGAATCAATCAGAGGGTGTGTATGTTCAGTTAATTGGTCGTATCCAACTCTTTGCAACCCTAATGGGAGGTAGCCTGACATGCTCCTCTGTCCATGAGATTCTCCAGGCAAAAATACTAGAGTGGGTTGCCATGCCCTCCTCCAGGGGATCTTCCTGATCCAGGGATCAAACCCGTGTCTCGCTGCATGGGCGGGAGGGTTCTTAACCACTGAGGCACGTGGGAAGACCCTCAGAGAATGTATTTCTGTGCATTTTTAAGAGTAGCACAGTTTGTTGATTGTCCAGTAGGTGGCGGTAAATGTCAGCACTTTGTCCAGACTGGCTGTTTGACTTCCTTTGGTCCTTAAGGCATCTCAGTTCCCACAGGATCCCATTCTCTTTCGACTAAAAAATGACTCTACCAAATATATAGTTTTTGGTGTTTGTGATATGATTCTCATATGTGTGTGTGCTCAGTCGTGTCTAGTTCTTTTGTGACCCCTTGGCCTGTAGCCCTCCAGGCTCTTCTGCCCATGGAATTTTCCAGGCAAGAATACTGAAGCGGGTTGCCATTTCCTCCTCCAAGGGATATTCCCAACACAGGGATCAAACCCTTGTCTCTTGCATCTTTTGCATTAGCTTACCATTAGCACCACTTGGGAAGCCCTGTTTACAGATATCACCATAAACAAATACAAATAGGACCATTTGCTTGAACTTAGAATTCCAAGTCTATATGACTACACATATGATTTCATTAAGTCCTTGAAAAACTTATGAAACATTATGCTCATTTTACAGATGGGGAACAGAGATATTTTGCTTTTACATTGTAATTGGGTACCTGTTTTTTTGTCATCTACTGTGTTTCATAGTATCCACATTTTGCAATTAATTCACATTTTATTAAAATTTCACACGCTTTGAAACAGTACAGGGCATGACCACTTGTCTATAGTCCTTTGTTCATTTGTTTTGCTCCAATCATTTTGATCAAAGGCAGCAAGATAGCCAAGTGTCCTTGCAAGAAGAGATAATCAAGAATTTAAGAGGCAATGCACAAGAAGGACAGCAACGGTGACCAAAAGAAGTGAGCTTATCTTTGAACGGAGGTGTGACATTCAAAAGAAAATGCTGCCACTGAAACAAAGTGGGAATAAGTTAGGCAACTGAGAATGATGGTTAGACCTGAGCTTGGAGATTAATGTTAATCTAGAGATTTTCAAATAGAAGAAGCGGTTGCAGTGCATGAAGGGAGATAAGGTAAAAGAAAACAGATAAAAGAAGGAAAGCATTCTTCTCAATTAGGTATCAGGCAAAATTGTATTTTTGTTTGTAGACCAAATGGTAGTTTTGTTTTTACCTCTTGTGCTGAGTCGCTCAGTCGTGTTTGACTGTTTGCGACCCCATGGATTGTAGCCTGCTCGGTTCTTCTGCCAATGGAATTTTCCAGGGAAGAATATTGGAATGGATTGCCATTTCTTCTGCCAGGGGATCTTCCTGACTCTGGGATCAAACCCTTGTCTCCCACATCTCCTGCACTGGCAGGCGAATTCTTTATCACTGAATCATCTGGGAAGCTCTTGTTTTTAATCTCAATCTTCATGTAAAAAGACAGTTATGATCTGATAACCAGCTTTGTTAGATCAGTCCATGTGAACAAAGCAAAATTGGGTTAATATGTCTAGAAGTGAAATGGATGGATATCAACTGACAACGCTTAGACATGCTAAAGGGATGATGATTTCTGGGTGATGGCTTCAGCTGTTACTTTTTATACTGAAATGCAACATAGGGTCTAGAGAAAGTGTCAAGAGTAAATATTGGACTATTTCTAAGAAGAGAATAGAGTGTAATGGAATTATAGACTGAATCTGTTCCCCTAGTGTTTTCCTGGGATTCAAAGTCATCCATCAGCAGATATTAGTAAAACCATCATAGCACAAAAGCACTGCAGGGATCATTGATTTTTCCGTCATGATTAATTGCTAACATTTCAATGAAGAACTAATCATTTGCAAGCATTTCTCTCTTAGTCTGAGAAGACCAAAATTTGGAGTCTTTTCAAGACATTAGTGCGTTGGGGTTGAGGACCTGTTGCAGTTCTCTCCTGGGAAATACTTTGGGATGGAGACTTGTGTGCAGGAAATTTATTGAGAGAACTTCTCAGAATAAATCCTTGTAGAAGAGAGAAGGGATCAAGGGTCAGCAGAGGAAGAAGTTGAAACAGTCCAACAAAGTGCCTGTCCCATTCTGGTGCAGAAAGGTCCTGAATGGAGAGAAAAGAGACCTCTACCACTAGAACAACCCGCCCCTGGATTGGGTTGTGCTCGGGCAGTGGGCCTGGCCCTGGGTGAAGACATTGCAAGGCCTTAGACAGAGATAGAGTTGGTAAGCATTGTCACTTATCAACACTCCTGGCAGCTGGGGGGATAAACGCCTCAGTCCTGAATGTGGGGGCGTTCAGGGGAACTCACCACAGCACCTACTGTTAGCTCCAAATTCAAATGTTTGAGAGAGGTTCCGTTGCTTTCCATCTGACTATCCAGTCTCCACAAAACTGTCATCTGTAATAAAATACTGTACCTTAAAAGGAGGGTGCTGTTGGGCAGCAGGGAAGCAGGTGGATTCTGGTGGGCAAGGCTGGAGAGCATTAGCAGGTGTCACTGCCTTGATTCTAGCTGTGA
This sequence comes from Aepyceros melampus, assembly GCA_006408695.1. Taxonomy (NCBI): domain Eukaryota; kingdom Metazoa; phylum Chordata; class Mammalia; order Artiodactyla; family Bovidae; genus Aepyceros; species Aepyceros melampus. The sequence continues at coordinate 314,993 of SJXQ01009416.1, forward strand.
CTCACACAGCCCCCAAAGACAGATGACCTAACCTTTCTCATCACTCAGACCTTCCAAAGGTATCTGGTCCAACAGGACCCTGGTTATCTCAAATTGATGCCCAAGAAAGGGAAACCAGTTCTAGTGAATGGAAGGGGCCAGAAAGATCAACAGAAAAATATCCCAGAGCCAGAGTCCAGCTATTCCTGGTATTTCCAGCATTCACAGCGGCTGTTCTGTGCTCCTGCTAGTGTTGTTTCTCGTGGAGTCCTTGCCTTGGAAGAGGGGAGGCAGGGGACTGGGTCATCCCTTTCTGGAATGTCCACTGCCTTGTTCTGTTGATTCAAGAAGCCGTGCGTTCTGCCAACCCCCAGCCCAAGGTGCTTTTGTGTTGACTTTCCCCTGACCTGTTTGCTTGGTAAATATGCAGATGTGTTCAGAGATGCAAGAGCACTTTTGTATGTAATCCAAGGCCTTGCAAATCATACCTCTGTGGGTATTTCCACTTGTTTTCTCACAGCAGGTGAGACCTGGTCTGCTTTGAGACCAGGACATTGGTTATCAATGTGTTTGTGTTTCTATTAGCATGACAACTGACTTCAAATGGCCCAATTACAGAGTAACAGAAGGTAAAGCAAGCAACACTGAAACCTTCCTTTCCTTACCTGTTTTTAAGAGTTACACATCTCTTATTTACAATGGCAGAGAGTTATCGTGTATGTTTCCAGAAAATAGGTAAGGCAACACTGATTGTTTTCAATCTACATTTAGAGACTACATTTGGCACATGGAATGTATTAGCTGAATAAAGGGGTATGAAGAACTTTCTATCCACTGTCAAATAGATTATCTTAAACAATTAAAAGAAAAATTTTTTGTCCTTTGGGTCAAAAAATTTTTTTGTCCTATGGCTCTTTTCCCATAATGAAAAATATGGCCTTATTAAAAAAAAAAAAAAACAACCCAAACTTCTAATATTACAGAGTAGCATAAAGAAATAAAAGATTGTCTCTCAGCTCAACCCTGTTCTCTAAAAATACTCACTTTTTAGGTCTTTTGAGACAGACATGTGACATGTAACATGAGACAATGTAAACATCCAATTCTTAATATGCAAATTGCATAATCCTATCCAGCTTACTTCAACTTGCTTTTCACTTCATGCCTCGTATGTACGCATATTATATATATATATAAAATCTATATATTGGTAATAGCTCACTGTCTACTCTATGGTTATATAATAATTGATTTAAGCAGTCCTTGATCGATAGATATTTAGGTCATCTCCAAGTCTTTGTTATTATAATTATTATAAGAATTTTGAGTGAAATTGAGTTGGAAGTGGAGAAGGCAGTGGCACCCCACTCCAGGGCTGCCGTCTATGGGGTCGCACAGAGTCGGACACGACTGAAGTGACTTAGCAGCAGCAGCAGCATGAGCTGGAAGAAGAGAATGAGGCAGGACCACTGAGCTTGGTTAGAAGATGACATCTGGGTGGAAAATACTGGCCCATATTAGGTTACAGAGATGCATAAGCATTACCAGATTCCAAGGATATTTAGAAGGACTCAATGACCAAGCACATATGATGGGCTGAGGGAAGAATCCTAGGGAGCTCCCATGTGTCTCGGTGGACAGAAGTGCTTCAGGGTACTTAGGATGTTGAGAAGTAAGGAGGGGAATCAGGAGAGAATTAAGGGTCTCGGAGTGGCTGACACCGCTTCACGGTACAGTGACATTAAATAATGTAAGTCCTGAAAAGGGATCATTTTCAAGGCGGTTGCTGAGCAGAGCTAGAGTCAGCAATATAAGGGCTACTCTTGGCATGTGATTGTGAGTTGGGAATGGCTGGAGAGAAAGTGAATGTGTTTTTTTTTTTAAGAGTGGGCATCAAGGGGAGGATGCGGGAGCAGGGTTACGTTTTGGTTTACTTGCTTTAGTTTCAGTATAGGTGTGGGTAAGCGTGCTCAAAAGGTTGTCTAAGTGATGCTGAGATCTTGAGTACCTTTGTGGAAGACGCTGATGAAGTAAAGGAGAACCAGAGGGTAACTCATCACTTGCTCTGGAGGTTCCTGCAGGAGAAGACAGGGCAGCGCTCTGAGTACTTGGTCAGAGCTTCCTGCAGTCTTCCTGCTCCGACCCACGATGCAGGGAAGGAGAGCTCAGAGCAGAGGGCGCGGAAAAGCTCATGTGCCTAAACCGCTAGAGCCATGCAGCCAGCCCTCGTGCCCTTTGAGTGACAGCGGGGGCAGCTGGCTGGAGTTGGATATGTTTTAGTAGTGGCTGTTATTTACTTTTTTGTTTCACTCTCCATAGCCTTTCTAAGTCTCACTAGCTGGATCTCTTCTAGTTTTCTTCATAACCCTTCATTTGTGCTCTTGTGTAGCTCCTAAAACTTCCTCGGACTCATTGTCGATCCCCATTCTCTTGGCTCTGCGTTCTCTTTGGATCCCTTCTTGGGTACTTGGACACCACATGTATACTGATAACTCCCAAGTGTATGTTTCTATCTCAGACCTTTCCTCCAAGCTCCAGTTTCTGATATCCTTCACCCTAATGGACATCTCCATTCGGGCAATGCACAGGCATCTCAAAATGATCACGGTACAGTGGAAATGTTGGTTATTTCCCCTGCAGACTCACCCCTACTCCTTCCCAAGCTTCTCTAGAGAGTTAAAGCTAAAAAGGTAAGTATTGGCCCTGTTTTTTTCTCTTCCATAAGTCCCAACCTACAAGCTTTCTTAGTTCTATCTCCAAAACATACCTAAGTCTGGCCTTTTCTCTCCATGGTCATGCTTCACGCTAGCCCAGGCAAGTCATCTCTCCAGTGGAAGCTTCCCAACCTCCTAACTTTCATTTCCTCTAACACCCCCCAGTCTTGCCCACCTTAGGGCCCATTCCCTTTGTCTGGACCACTTCCTACCCTCCACCTACCACCATTCTCCTGTTGGCCGTCACCCTCTTACACGGAAACATCCTTTAGTTCTTAGCTGGAGGAGTGTTTCACAGAGAGCTCTTCTCTCATCCCGCCACTGAAAATAGGCCCCCCTTTCTTAGTCCTACATCATTTCTCCTTTTCCCCCTTCTTCATGGCATCAGTTACAATTTTATTTATCTTCTTATGTCTGTCTACCTCCATCACCAGAATGTAAGCATTCTGATGATTGGTTCATCATGGATCCAAACGCTGTGCACTCAATACACATTTATTAATTGAATACTCACCCACGTCAGCCTGGGGATGTCGGGAGCCTTCTCTAGAGAGATGACATTTGGACTGGGCCTTTTCCAGGAACTTTGTCCCCATCACATTTACTACAGTGCTTCATTATTACAGGAGTGTGCTAAGTGTTTTCTTTTCTGTCTGAGCCATCACAATCCTGAGATCTCTCTGAGGATGAGGACTGCGTTCATTTCTTTGTGCCCCAACTTGTCATTATCACAGTGCCTGTTGGTGTAACTGAATTGTCTGATTTGGGAAGGAGACATGCAAGGGCATAGAGAGGATGGTTTTAAGGAAGGAACAGCACCAAAGTTGGGAAAAAAAAAAAAATAACCCTGCTCTTTTGCTTGTTAGAACAAGTCCTCCTTTTAAGGTCCTGGCGATCAGTTGAACTTCTCTGCCTAACAGTCAATAAATAACCAGCCTTTTCACTGCAGAGGTTGACAAGGTTCAAGTAGGTTATAAGAATAATTGGGCAGCAGCTCATCTTGTGAAGCCAAAAATGTATTTGTCATAGTCAATTATGTTCCCATGCTGTTGTCTGGGACAGATTACAAACTCCTGTAGCTGCTGTTATTTTAAAATGCAATAAAGTGGAATCAGATAAAGAGTTTTTGAGTCCACTTCCCCCACTTCCCCCTGTCGTTCCCAAGACTTCTGGCTTTCCCTGAGTGATGTCTTTCTGTTCCTTTTCCTCTTTCCTTCTGAAGGAAAACAAGGAGAAGTTAGCATTCATTTGATATTCAAAGAAGGATTTAAGTAAAAAATGATGTGTAAATTACATCAGAGAATAAATCCAGAGCTCAACAGTACAACTACTTGTGAAACTGGTCTAGAAAAAGGTCCCCGTAGCTGACAATTTTGTTGTTAATATTGATGCTTTTTAACTTTTAAAGAGATTCTGAATGTATTTAATCATTCCCATTAGAGTTCTCTTCTTTGACTTCCTATTGTGGTTGGAAAAGAAAAAGCCCTGGATCTAAAAATAAATACATCTTGCTGTTGGTATATGTTTTCTGGTAAAGTTGAAGGACGGGGGACCCCTTCCGGCCCGAAACTGGGCTCTTGTCTAACACTTGGAGATGAATTGTCCAAGGAGATACATCTGCTGACAAAGCAAGAGATTTTACTGGGAAAGGACACCTGGGTGGAGAGCAGGAGGGTAAGGGAACCCAGGAGAACTGCTCTGTCACATGGCTTGCAGTCTCAGGTTTTATGGTGATGGGGTTAGTTTCCTGGTCGTCTTTAGCCAATCATTCTGACTCAGAGTCCTTCCTGAGTCCTGGTGGCGCACGCCTTGTTCAGCCAAGATGGATGCCAGAAAGGATTCTGGGAGGTGGTCGGACATGTGGTGACTCCTTTTGACCCTTCCCAAACTCTTCCGGTTGGTGGAGGCTTATTAGTTCCGTGTTCCTTACCAGGACCTCCTGTCGTAAAACAACTCATGCAAATGGTTGCTCTGGTGCCTGGCCAGGGTGGGCCGTTTCAGTGTGCTTCCCCTAACAGTAATGTAAAGAGAAATGTGTGATATTCCTATATTTCTTGAAGTTCTTTGCTGGAGTTTTCTAGGCCTGGGACGGACATGTTGAGGGCTGTTTTTTGTGTCCTGGTGGGATAAGAAAATAAAACCTCTGCTCACTCGGCATGCTTTTTCCTCCATCCTCAGGGAGAATTCTGGGATGAGATGAAGGGCCCGTTTATGGAACCCTTTCCTGAGCCTTATGAGAAAGTCTTCAGCTGGAACCACCCTCATCATCCTTAATGGCGAATGCTCGATTCTTCCTAGATTCAGAGCGGTTTTCGAGTCCAAAGTAGACTCGCAGTAGAGATGCTGTGTTTTCTAGTCTTCTCTGACATAGAAGTCGTTGTTAGCTGGAGCACCCACAGATCATGCTTTTACTTTCTTTGCTTTCGCTTTCCCTCTGAAGACTCTGAGTGGGTTTCCAGGACAGTAAGCTGCATCTCCACACACAATCCCTATTAAGTAATGGTTCAGCACACAGGAAAATCTACCCAGTTTGTCCAGAAGGGGGCGCTGTGGGGCCTCCTGCAGGCCAGCTGCAGGGAAAGGTGGTTTTCCTGCTGCCCTGAATCGGGAGCCAGAGGGCACTTCCCTCCCCAGGCCAGCACCAGCTGTTGCCACAGGTTTTGAGAAGGGAAGCCCTGCCGCTTTGACTGTTTATATTCCAAGTGACCTGGAGTTGTTAAAATACCTGGGGACCAGAGCTCTGGAGCACAAGGCTATACCTGGGACAACAGGACTGAGGTTGAGAACAAGTTGACGGCAGTCGCCATTGCCAGCCTGGTCCTGGGTCATCGTCCTAGTCCTCCTGGCTTCTCCCTGAGCGTCACCAGGGGGGCTTCGAGTGAGATTTGCTGGTTCCAGAGCCTGGGTAGGTCCAATTTGGGTTGGTCTGGGATCCTGGCAGACTTTTTAAAAGTGAAGGAGCAATCATGGGGAGGAAGAGAAGGCTTTTAATGAGAGAGGAAAAAGACGAGGGATTGAGAAGTACGTTTCGAAAACACTGGAAAGGCCCCAGAATAAACGTGGGGAGAGTGGAAGCGTGAAAGCGGATATTCCTCTCTTCCAAATGACTAACCAGCCACCCCAGAAGTCCAGCTTGTGTTCCAACCCTGTTGGAAGCAGGAAATCGAATTCAAACAGGTGTGAAAGCACTGTGTTTTGGTTGCTGGGCTCACTCCCTTAGGAGGAGACCATAGAGGAAGGAGGAGGGCCTTAGCCATGTGTCCATATGCTGGTCGAAAGAGCACGTTGCTCTCCACCTTTGAGCTAAGCTGCCCAGGCCAGTCAGCAAGATGGAGGTCTTCCCGAGTTTTCAAGCAGCAGGAAAATCAGGCTTCTGCACAGCTGTGGGTTTAGCATCTGGTCAAGGGGGCATTTAAAGTTAACTTTTGAGTTTCTCATGTCATAGAATCATAGGGTATTTACAGAATATATACATGAATACAGTCAAAAAGATCACTGGGGAGGTGAGCTTTACTGCAGGAATTTCTGAGTCCTCCTTCAAGAGAATCTTAGATTATTTGAATTTATTGATTATACACATAGAAACATAGGGAAGCAGAGCTGATTCTTGGGCATGGGATGGGCAGCTACACAGGGCTCAGAAGGGACCTGTCCTTGGTTTAATGCTCTATAGTCACATTTTTGAAATTCTTAATAACGGAGTCCTGGGGTTTTAATTTTTGCACCAAGCCCCGCAAATCACATGGCCAGTCTCGCAGGGAAGCCACAGAGAAGCAGGCCTGTATGGAATACTGCTGCTCATGGTGACAGTGACCATGAGGAGGATGATAACCTGGAGAATATCTGACCTCTTGCGGTGCCCTAGACTGTTTCATAGTGAGATACTTGGCATAAAACAGCTTCTGGGACCCGTGTTGTAGTGGTTGGAAGGATTTTCTGTTGCACGGCTTCCTGACAGTAAAACTCCAGGGAGGTTAACTAGCCTCTCTGAGACTCAGTTTATTTATCTGTTAAATAGGGACAATATCACCCACCAGATAGGTTTGGAAAGGCTTAAGGCAGAATGTGAGCCTGGGACACAGAGGCCACCTGTAATGATGATTGTTTTTCTATAGCTTGGAATAGCCTTTACTGTGTTGCTTTAAGCCTGCTGAACTTAAGTGGGGTTATCTGTCAATTTCTCTACTTTGCAAGTTAGGTTGCCAACACTCATATGCATGGGTGTGTGTTTGCTAATTCTTTCTTGAGAACCATAGGTGATAAGATTAGAAAGTTGGTCCTAGACTTCTTTGATCTTATGGTGGTATTTGCACTAGTGACGGTTTGTTTGAAGGTTTTTCTCTTTCTGTGCTTTTAACCCTTGAACTATTTTTACTCATAACACACCTGACTCAAAACATGTGGTGCTTTTTCTACCACACTCTCCGATGCCAGCTGGGTGTCCTACCATTCAGTTATCTACCTGGGAGTTACCATCAGATCCCATAAGTTAAGTGCTCAGTCTCACGAGGATGCCCCACTGCAGATGCTGGTTGAAAGCTCAGGTTGTATTTTGATTGACAGGCTGGACATTCAGGGGGATCCCATAACCCCCTCAACAGATTTGCTAATGTGCTGGAATGACCCCAGAACTCAGGGAAACACTTTAGTTTAGTTACGTTTCGTGAAAGTGAAAGTCGCTCAGTCGTGTCCGACTCTTTGCAACCCCACGGACTATTCAGTCCATGGAATTCTCCAGGTCAGAATACTGGAGCGGGTAGCCTTTCCCTTCTCCAGTGGGTCTTCCTGACTCAGGAATTGAGCTGGGGTCTCCTGCATTGCAGGAGGATTCTTTACCAGCTGTGCTACCAGGGAAGCTCCCTATGTGTCCAAGTTTCTTGTAAAGGATACAATTCAAGAACAGCCAATGGAAGAGATGATAGGCAAGGTATGGAAAAGGGGATCTGGTCCCCTCTCTGGGCACGCCTTAATGTGTTTCCAACACGGAAGCTCTAGAAGCTTCCTTCAGAGATTTCTGTGGGAGTTTCATGGTGTTGGCAGGATTGATGACATCCCTGGCCATTGGTTATTAACTCAGTCTCCAGCTCCTTTCTCCTCCCCCAGGGTCCGGGTGGGAGGAGGGGCTGAAGCTTCCAACCCTCTAATGCTTTGGCCTTACTGGTGACAGCCACCAGCCTGAGCTGTCTGTGCTGCAGATGGCAAGAACTAAGTGTCCTTTCTGCGCTGCCTAGGGATAGATGATAGAACAAGCTGCTTCCAACTGCAGGGCATCGTCTACACGCAGGCGCTGAGTGCCAGCGCTGCTTCTCCCGTTCTTCACCTTCTTGTCTCGAGACCCAGCCCAGGCCACTTCCCTGCTTCCAGCTGTGGTCATCTGGATTTTGGGCCCCAAGTCTAAGAAGGTGACATCTGCCTAACAGCCAAAGAGGGAGAATCATCCCATTTGTCTTTATTATCCAGGCAGGTCAAAGTTAAGGTGTCGAGACCAAGTCATTCAGAGTTCTTGCTTTCCTTTCCTACGTGACCTAGGAGATGTCTGTGTGGAGCTGAGTCTGTTGGGCAGCTCTCACTTCCTTAAGGCTAGAGGGGGTCCACGTGGGAAGGACGGGAGGTCAGGGAGCAGGGGGCGTAGAATGGCCACGCTCAACTCTGCGTGGATGGGATTGCTTCTTTCAGGCTGGAAGGAGAGATGCAGCTGAAAATTTCTGTTTTGCAAGTAACTGCAGGCTGATCCAAATAAACTCACAAGTGGAGTCTCTCAGCTGGTGGCCCAGTCGTGGGCAGGCTCCGCAGGGCCAGTGTCCCTCCTTCCTATCCAGGAGGCTCTGAATGGCCTCTCTTCTCATCTCATGTTTCACAGCCCCATGGAGCTGAGTAGGAGGCTAAGCTGCCACTGCTTAGGGTAAGACCGCCTTTATTTAGATCTCTTAAGATTAGGTAACTCACATCGTCTCCCTGAGGGAGAGGAAGGGGCATTGCCTTTTATTATCCTACAAACAGTGGACCCCAAACATCTATTTCAGCGGGCTTTACTTAACTCAGTGTGGAGTTGCTGTGAACTTAATATCCTCTGGATGACTCACCCAGGGTAGCACTTCAAGTTTGGGCTGTGTTTCCTTAGCCAAACTCGGATCTTATTTTTGTTCAACCCTCTTCAAAAGAGAGCGGTCAAGGCATGCAAAATTTCCTTGGCAAGGAATGCTGAATCAGCTTCTGTGTCACGATAAGGATAATAAGGTGTTTCTTGTTGTCACCATGGACTCAGAATGTTCCAGAACATTTGGCTCAGCCCCCTCATTAGCCAGAAGTCCACAGTCCAACTGAGCACAGAGAACTGGGTTTTAGTCCTTGCTCTGCTACTGGCTTCTGGACCAGAAATAGGTCCATTAAATCTCACAGCACCCTGAGTACTGTGTCTGAAAGATTGAAAGGAAGAAGGAAATGGAAGTTGAAGACTGTCTCAGGCATATTCTGAGCTTTTCTTCTTCCCTCCCAGTGTGTGAGCTTTCGAAGGTGTATTGCTCACTTCACCTGTGTTTGTCCCTTCACCTTGGGCCTCCCCTGGCTATTCTGGGGTCCCTGGGACCATTACTGTCCCTTGGATGGTGCTTCTCTGTCTGCAGTCTTGGTGGAAGGTGAGATGGCAAAGCGAACCTTTCCTTATCTCCCTGCCCTTTAATTCCCCCAGAGCCTCTCACATACAAGGGGGTTGTGAATGTGTAGACTTTATTGAAGATATGAGAATATCCAGAGGGGATGATGATTTTAAAAAAGACAACATTTTATTTTTAATTTAAAAGATTTTTTTAAGATATTAAAATTTTAACATTATTTTTTAATCTAAAAATATTTAAAATTAAAAATATTGTTTTTAAAAATTATTATTCTTCAGCTGCAACGTCATGACCAGCGATTTAACTGTGCAGCAGAAATGGGACCCAGAGCTGTGTCTCTCCAAACCCCGGGGCCATTTGGCTGTGATCATTTCCACTAACTAGATCAGAATCTACAGGTTTGAATTTTCCTGGAATTCCATCCTATTCTTGTCCGGTGGGATGGTGGCCCTCTAGCCGGTGAGCGGTGATTGAAGGTGTGGCCATGGGGTGAGCTCTCCAGGGTAGAAAGGAAGGGATCCGCCCACCTGGCCTGGCCTGCCTTTTTCTGCTGAGTCACTCAGTCATTTTTCTAGGCCAGAAAATTCATGCTTTTGACTAATGTTAAGGGAATTTTAATATTTAATCAGGAAAATTAAATGAGCTATTTGCACATTTATGTAGTTGAAAAGCATTCTTTCACTCCAGCAGGTTCGGGTGGCCAGATTTGCACATCCAGTGTACAAGAGACAGGCAGGCAGGTACAGGACATCGTGGCAGGTATCTGGTGCCCGAACAGTGGGCCGAGGCTTTGGAGACCCAGGAGCTGTCTCTGACCCCTCCATCCCTGGCTGAGGGCACTTTTGGGCACAGAGTGTGAATCTCAGCCTTCACTTGGACATCATGAGCCAAGTAGGATACCCCCACTGCCTGCGGGAGGGAGGTTGGGGAAAGGATCACAGCTGGGGGGCCTTGTACAAGGCAGGGGAGTTTATCTTTCAAGACTCTTGGGGTTAAGGTTGGGATTGTTCAGGAGCTGGGGATGGATTTGGTGACAGAAAGGCAGTAAGCTTGCAGATTGCTGAGGACGGAAGGGCTCATTGAACAAAGACGTCTTCTTCCTTCACACGTGAACTGGTGGATGCTGGCTCATGGTTATAGAAGGGGCTCAAATGGAACCTCTTCTAGTCACTCCCACGAGATTAAAATCTTGGAGACAGAAGAGGAAATTTGTGAAAGAAATGCACAGGATGATAAAGGGAGTCTGTATTCTCTCCTATATTTAAAAAGCTTGAACATTTTTAGGCAAAGAATTCTTTAAAATGTCTTTTTAATATCTGCATACCATTTTAAGATGCATGTTCTAGTGACACCTAGAATAATTTTCATTTGGTTATATTTCATATATGGAAGAGGCCACAGATTACTAGAAATCAGTCCTGAATATTCATTGGAAGGACTGATGCTGAAGCTGAAACTCTGATACTTTGGCCACCTGATGTGAAGAACAGACTCATTGGAAAAGACCCTAATGCTGGGAAAGATTGAAGGCAGGAGAAGAAGGGGATGACAGAGGATGAGATGATTGGATGGTGTCATTGACACACTTAAAATGAGTTTGAGCAAGCTCTGGGAGTTGGTGAAGGACAGGGAAGCCTGGCATGCTGGAGTCCATGGGGTCACAAAGAGTAAGAAATCACTGAGTGACCGAACTTAACAGATTACTCTAGAGAATGCTCAAAACTTGGAGGAAAAGTGATTGATGACTTTGTTCAAATTCGTGAAACATCCTTTGCGTCTTGTCTGAATGCCTCTTCCCGATGACCAAATATTAATTTGATGAAAGGCTTAGCAGTGAATACTAGTTTGGGAATTACTTTTGCCATCTCTGCTCAGGACGTTAAGATAGCAAAAAGAATTGGAAGAAAGAATGCAGATGCTGTGGGTCCCCCGCAGCCATCTGACTTAAAAGTGACCAGGGAAGGGACTCCTGTGTTAACTGCAGGATGGAGGCAATATCAACGTCTGGGCTGGCCTCTGTCTTTAGCATGGGAGCTTTAGAAGTTAGGGCAGTCTTCTGGAACATCACCTGGGCCTCCGGCTCAAGCTGCAGTAAAATAGTGCTGTTCATTGATCTAACAGATGCATGTAGAGTGGCTGGCCCTCTGCTTTGGTGTTAAGGGTGACCCTCTGTAGGGATTCCCTGGTGGCTTAGACAGTAAAGAGTCTGCCTGCAGTGTGGGACACTGGGTTCGATCCCTGGGTTGGGAAGATCATGACAACCCCCTTCAGTATCTTGCCTGGAAAATCCCATGCACCGAGGAGCCTGGCAGGCTACAGTCCATGGGGTTGCAAAGAGGTGGACGTGACTGAGCGACTTCACTTTTCTGTGAGTCAGATACCACTGTCTGGTGCCTGGAGAGAATGCCTTTTGGTCTCCTGCTACCTGCTATCCTCACAACCTGGCCAGAACCTTAGTGCAGGACCCTCGCACCTAGAAGGAACGAGAGGTGTTTGAGTATCAGACTGTTTTCCCGATGAGCAACTTGGCTTCTCGGAGCTTCAGATTCCTCTTCTGTCCCTACTGTAAAGTAGAGGTAATAGCATCTACCTTGCAGGGCTGTAATGAAAGTTATCTGCCATTTGACTGGTCCTGAAATAAGTAGGTGCTTGGGAAAAAAAGGTGGCTATTATAAAACATATTGCCAGGGCTTCCCTTCTGGCTCAGTGGTAAAGAATCTGCCTGCCAGTGCAGGAGACTCAAGTTTGATCCCTGGGTCGGGATGATCCCACATGCCTCGGAGCAACTAAGCTCAGGAGCCACAACTACTGAGCCTGTACTCTAGAGCCCGGGAGCCGCAACTACTGAGCCCACATGCCCTGGAGTCCATGCTCTGCAACAAGAGAAGCCGCTGCAGTGAGAAGCCGGCACGCTACCATGAAGAGCAGTCCCCGCTCACTGCAGCTAGAGAAAAGCTCGCACAGCAGCGAATACCCAGCACAGCCAAAAATAAATGATAAATACATCAATGTAAAATATAAAACAGGTAAGCACAGTAGTGCTTAAGTCTCTCTGGAACACCTGAAACTGAGCCTTAAAAATGTATAAAACCTTTATTCAAGGTGTACTAATTCTACATTTAGTACATCCCCCTGGTGGCTCAGACGGTAGAGCGTCTGCCTACGATGCGGGAGACCCGGAGTTCAATCCCTGGATCAGGAAGACCTCCTGGAGAAGGAAATGGCAACCCACTCCAGTATTCTTGCCTGAAAAATCCCATGGACGGAGGAGCCTGGTAGGCTACAGTCCATGAGCACCTCGTCGCTGCCAAAAATCTGCCAGAAAGAGAGATCTGAGGATGCCAGGCCTGGATGGATGCTGTGCTGGACTCGGGGCATCGCTTCCAGGTGGCTTTCCCAAGCCCTTCCACTGCCACCGAGAAAAGTCTGGAAACCCTGGAAGCCTTTATTTTGACTGGCAAAATCTGGGCCTAGGAGCTCGAGCTCTCTCACTTGTCTCACTCAACACACATAAATATTGTTTGACCTCTGGGCATTTCTTGTGCCCACTATATGCAATAATCTATATGCAATTGCCCAGCAGGACCCCTGCCCCAGAGCAGCAGAGGCTGGCTTCCTCTGCCCGCTGCTGGTGACATCCCCCTCCCTGGACACAGGGGGGCGCTGTGGCCCCACTTTTTCTCAAAAACAATTGAGCCGCTCGCTGGGTTTCCTGAGTGAGCCCTGAAGATCCTAGTCCTTTGTACTTGCATGATTTCATTTTTTTCTGTGTTTTCTATGTGGAAATCAGTGGAAGGATGGCAGCGACCTAAAATTGCACACACAGAAAATGTGCATGACTTCTTCAACTAGGAAACATCAAAAACTTGACAGCAATTATGTTTTCATTGTAACAAATATTCCACACACCTTGTGAGAATAGTCTTCAATACACACAGACACACACACACACGCACATAAAACAGGACACTTATACGTGATTTTTATTTATTCACCAAAATATGATGTCACTCAGCAATCTCTTATTTTTTTCACTTTATAAGCCCCAGTGACTTTTTCAGTCTTTCCCACACTATTTTTTTTTTCCCAAAATAACTTTATTTAGCTATCTGGGGCCATCAAATCTGAGGTGTGAAGCCCTGAATATTAGGGTTGAAAATGAAAAAAGAGGCACCTTAATGAAAAGCCCTAACTGAAGAGAAGCTTAAAATGATGGCATTTTGGTTATTCACAGAGCAGCAGCTGAGCAGTATTTATTTACATGGTGGGTCAAAAGCTGCTCATTTCCCCTAGAACTAAAGGAATAGTTACAATCCTTAAATTCCCTGAGAGGCCTTCTTCCCCAAACCTGCCCCCACTTTCCTATGGACTGGTTGACAGTCCGACGGGCCAGTTCTCGAGCCACAAAGGTGGAGTTTAGAGCTATGTCTAGCTAGGAAGGCATTGTGTGAAGGAGGGGAGGGTGCCTACAAGGTAGAAATGGTAGCCCAGGCCTGTTGTCATGCAGTCGCTGAATCGTGTCCGACTCTTTGAGACGCCATGGATCGCAGCATGCCAGGCTTCCCTGTCCTCCACTGTCTCCCAGAATTTGCTCAAGTTCATGTCCACTGAGTCAGTGATGCCATGCAACCATCTCATCCTCTGCCACCCCTTCTCCTTTTGCCTTCAATCTTTCCCATCATCAGGGTCTTTTCCAATGAGTTGGCTCTTTGCCTAAGGTGGCCAAAGTATTGGAGCTTTAGCATCAGTCCTTCCAGTGAATATTCAGTTGATTTCCTTTAGAATTGACTGGTTTTATTTCCCTGCAGTCCCAAGGATCTTCACGAGTCTTCTCCAGCACTACATTTTGAAAACATCAATTCTTCAGTGCTCAGGCTTTTTTATGGTCCAGCTCTCACATCCACACATGACTACTGGAAAAATCAGTTTTGACTGTACAGACCTTTGTCAAGTGATGTCTCTGGTTTTTAATACTTTGTCTAGTTTTGTCATAGCTTTTCTTCCAAGAAGCAAACATCTAATTTCATGGCTGCAGTCACGGCCCGTAGTGATCTGGGAGCCAAAGAAAAGAAAATCTGTCACTGCCTCTTCTTTTCCCCCTCTATTTCCCATGAAGTGATGGGACCAGAGGCCATGATCTTAGTTTTTTGAATGTTGAGTTTTAAGCAGGTTTTTCACTCTCCTCTTTCACCCTCATCAGACTGCTGCTGCTACTAAGTCGCTTTGGTCGTGTCCAATTCTGTGCAACCCCATAGACAGCAGCCCACTAGGTTCCTCTGTCCCTGGGATTCTCCATCAGACTAGCATGGGTTCAGATCCCAGCTCTGTTTTTTTCCTGCCCAGTTGAGGGATCTGGAGCCAGTCACTTAATTGCTTGTAATCTCTTTTGTAAAGTGTGGTAATGAAACTCCTCTTGCAGGATTGTCATTAATATCAAGTCAAATAACATATATATGTGTGTATGTATCTGTGTGTGTGTGTGTGTGTATATATATGAGAAGGCAATGGCACCCCACTCCAGTACTCTTGCCTGGAAAATCTCATGGAGGGAGGAGCCTAGTAGGCTGCAGTCCATGGAGTTGCTGAGAGTTGGACACGACTCAGTGACTTCACTTTCACTTTTCACTTTCATGCATTGGAGAAGGAAATGGCAACCCACTCCAGTGTTCTTGCCTGGAGAATCCCAGGGACGGTGGAGCCTGGTGGGCTGCAGCCTATGGGGTCACACAGAGTCGGACACGACTGAAGCGACTTAGCAGCAGCAGCAGCAGCAGCATATATATATATATATATACACATTAACTGGCAGACAATAAGCATCTGATGCTCTTTTAGGGGTCAGCAAACTTTTTCTGCAAAAGAACAGCTCATAAATATTTAAGACTTGCTGGACATGAGTTTAAGCAAGCTCTGGGAGTTGGTGATGAACAGGGAAACCTGGCGTGCTGCAGTCCATGGTGTCAGAAAGAGTTGGACACGACTGAGTGACTGAACTGAACTGAGTTCATACACAGTCTGTGTGGCAACTCTTAACCAATACAGTATGTGAATGAAGCAGCGAGGATGTATTCCAATAAGGGTTTATCTACAAAAACAGATGGCGGGGTGGATTTGACATAGACAGTCGCTGCTGACCCTGCTCTAGGTCAGCACTGCCTCCTAGAACCTTAATATGAGCCTCCTCTGTATATTAAATGTTCTCATAGCCACAGAAAGTAAAGAGAAACAGGTGACATTCGTTTTAGTAAAATATTTCATTTTCTTCCAATTATCCAAACTATTTTTGCTTTCACATGCAATTGGCAGGAAAGATCATTAATGAGGTATTTGACTTTAATGTTTGGTAATATTTTTAAATGTCTGCTGTGTGTTTTAAACTCACCGCCCTCTCATTTCATACTAGTCACATTTTGAGTGCTCCATCCCTATATTGAACAGCACAGCTTTGGAGAGTACTTCTCAAACTGCCATCATAACCATTTAGTGGGTCAAGAAATCCATTTGTTAGAAAAAAGTCAAATTAAGAAAATGAAATAGAGAAGGACAGAACCTGTCAGAGTGTATCCCACATTGAAAGGATACAGATTGTTTCCTGCAGATTTGTGTGCACTTGCCCATGTGTCCATGTGTGTGCATGTGTGTGTGTGATGCGTATAAGTGTGTGCTGGGTCATGATGAGAAACATCAGATGTATTTCTTCCCGTGGGCTGTTGTCAAACCTGCTTGATGTTCACTATTTTACACACTATAGTCAAGCTTTTTTTGTTGTTGTTTTTTTAAACCTAGGCTGAGATGTTTAGCTTCTTCCTCACTTAGGCTGTGCAGGCACTGTGCCAAGAGCTTTGTGTTGACCACATGACTGGTGCAGAACCAGTCAAACTAGTTAACAAGTGTCATGCCAACCATTTCAAAAGCACAAATCAAAATTCTCAACTTTAAACTTTACTATCACTGTACTTAATTTCTAAGACTCCTCCTTTTACAGATAGTAAGCTGAAACCCAGAGTGGTGCTATGCATAATCAAGATCCCAGACATGAGCCGTGCTCTGGGGTGACAGTGAGACAATGAGCTGTGTGCCCAGCTTGGGACAGCTCCTGTCTCATGTGATGGGGCTCCACCTGTGCACGTGGACGGGAGCCGGGCCAGCTCACCCAGTGACTTCAGTGTCACGAGTCCCTGAGGCTTGAAACTTTGAGATTTATGAAACAACGTTAAAGGGATGCTGCTTAAAAGTATTTTCTTCTCTTCATGATTCTTTCATTGATTCTTCCCCACGTTTTTCTGAGCAATGACCCAAAAGTGAAGTAAGTTCATGCTCTGCACTCAAACAGCTCAGCTTTTATCTTTCTATAATGATATGTCTAATATTTTTCAGAAGGTAGTGGAGAAGAGTCTGTTGTTCTGTTTCTGGCTCCTAATTGCATAAAAGTTGAAGATAGGAAACTGACGAAACTTGTTTTCCCTTCTTTAGCTGTGTGATAAAAGATATTTTAAATAGTGAGTATAGTAAAAATTATTTAAGGTCCATTTTCCTGAAGTATATTCTGAGTTTATCCCACTCTCAATTGGGTTCAATTTTCTTCCTTTCCCACAGGACTGGTGTGTAGACGCAATACAGACTTTGGATTCAGGTTGACTTGGGCACAGATCCTGCCTACATGACTTTTAGGCTGTGAGGCTTAGCCATGGTCTCAAAGCCTCAGCTTCTTGACCTATAAAATAGGGATAATAATTTTGGCCTTATAAATTTGTGGTAAAGATTAGTTGGGGAAATATATGTTAAGATAAAAAACTTTGTGTGGAAAAATTCTTTTACATATAAATTTTCCGTATGAATATGTTTTCATAATAATAGAGCTGAGTATGTTTTTTCACTTCCTCTTCCTTCCAGGAGGGTGCAGTATAGAGCCAAGAAATGTTTTTGTGGCATTTATTTTAATGTCCTGATTATTTAATGATGTACAGACTGCATTTTAAGGCATCTTTTCTCCACCTGTTCACATTTCACTCTCACATATATATAGTTTCCATCGGGAATTCAACATTTGAGAATAAATGGTCTTACATTTTAGATACTTAAAAAGAAACAACAAATAAGGGCTTTCAGCTGTCGCCATGACAACCAAACCCTCTCCAGTCAGTTATCCAGAGTGAATTATTAAGAGCTCTGTCCAGACAGTCGTTCTAAGGGGAAGGTTACACGGCTCTAATAGAGACAATTGCAGTGCTGAAAGTGGGGTATGGGCTTGCTTTCTCACTTCATCCACAGGGAAAGACTCAAATGAGCTAACCATTTGCACGTGATCCTCTTCAGTGGCTAAAGAGCCTGTTTTCCCAGAATTTCAGGTTGCTTAAAAGACTGAGTGTCTCTCTGAGTCACTTTTTCAGAAGCAGGATGCGTAAACGAGCACTTTCTCTCATTCCCGGAAAGAGTTGACCTGTTCCTGCTCAGATAGTCCTTCCTATAATTAAGATGTCCGTCTACAGTGATTGGTCGATCAGGAACAAGTTGTTATACCAATTCCAGGAGAGAATGGAGGAGGCTGCTGGAAGATGAGAAAGTCAGAAAGTGTAGGTTTGCAACTTATTGAGATATAAATGGCTGTCCTCATTTTTATGTTAAAGTAAGAAATGCCACATGTTATAGTCATAGATAACCTTCTCAGACAAAGTAATATTAAAGCAACTTACTTAAATTTTCTGAGCCTCAGTTTCCACATAGGTAATATAGGTTTCACCAGATCTTTTAGGGGCAGTTGTGAGGATAAATGCATAGAAAATGCAGAGCGACGTTCCTGGCACACAGTAAGCTTTCAGTGTGCTTGCTAATTGCTGTCCTTAAATGGTTGGTTTGCATGCCACACATCATTATTTCCCTAACATTGTTGAATCTCCTGAAATCTATTAGGATATTCAAAATAAAACATCTTAAAGGTGACTTTATTTTCATTTTCAAAAATAAGAATTGGTTTCCTTTGTTTTTCTTTCAGAAGAAAATGCTTGAACCTGCCATCCAAGTAATAACATTTTGATGGCTTTTCTTCAGCGTTGAGTTTTGCTTTATACTCACATCTTTGAATTTCATTGCAGTGGTATCTGAGGTTGTCAGTGTCTGAAAGTACATAGAAAATATATGCATTTTTAAGACATGTTCCTTTGTGTGAGTGTGCGCGCTCAGTCATGTCCAACTCTTTGTGACCCCTGGACTGCAGCCCACCAGGCTCCTCTGTCCATGGAATTTTCCTTTCCTGAACAGTAGAAAAGTGAGAGATGATAGGGCAAGACAGGCCTAAGAATTTAGGTATCCTGTTGAAGGGAAAAACCTGGTGATATGGAAAAAAACATGCCAAGGAACATGGTGAGGCTCAGAGACAGTATTTTCCAAAGGATGATTTTGCTTGCTGCTTTGTGTCTCCTCTGCCTAAATTCTTTTAAAAATACTTTTGTTTATTTATTTGTTGGCTGTGCTGGCTCTTCGCTGTTCCTTGGGTTTCTCTCTAGCTGTGGTGAGAGGGACCTACTCTCTAGTTGTTTATTTATCTGTTGGCTGTGCTGGCTGTTCGCTGCTCCTTGGGTTTTTCTCTAGCTGTGGTGAGAGGGACCTACTCTCTAGTTGCGGTGTGTGGGCCTCTCGTTGCCTCGGTTCCTCTTGCTGTGGAACATAGGTTCTAGTGAACATGGGCTCAGTAGATGCGGCTCCTGGGCTCGAGAGCCCTGGCTCAACATCTGTGGCACGTGGGCTTAGTTGCTCTCAGGCATGTGGGGTCTTCCTGGACCGGGGACTGAACCCATGTCTCCTGCATTATCAGATGGATTCTTTTCCCCTGAGCTACCAGGGAAGCCCCTAATTTCTAACTCTGATGAGTCAAATTCCTGTAGGGTCAAAAAAAATTATTATATGAGTTTGGTTTGAAGATGCTAAGGAGAATCAGGCAGAGAGAAATGAAACTAAGCCCTGTATCTTTGAAGGAACCCATCCTGGGGGAAGATCAGGAGAGCAGATGGGCTTGCCTGGTTCCTTGTAGAACTAATGTTCTGAGATAACTCACAGGTCTCAAACAGTGTATGTTTAAGGAGTTCCACAAAGACCATTTCTCTGGCAACCATGCCCCTTTGCAGGATCTTCTGCCTGGGAAGAATGGGAGACACAGTATTGCAAAATTTGGAGGCTTTAGAATCAAACAGACTAGCTTGGAGAAATTACCTAACCCCTCAGAGCCTCAGTTTGCTCATCTGAAAAAAGGGATATACTATTTTTCTTGTAAAGTTGTGAAAGGATGCAATGAGAAACAATCTGTGATGTGTTTCTCATGTCATATATTTTCAACATCTGTTATTCCTCTTCTGAGTATCGAAAAAGTTGTCTGTTTTTCTGATTCATAAAGAGGAGGGCAGAGATGGTTTGACCTGGGAGATTTACTGGTCTTTCTAAGTTACACTTAGGAGAGAGGGGAAGAACTTTTGTTTTTGGATATTTCTGTTTCACTCTGAGGCCCAATCACATATGATGTATATGTGATTATGATCTTACCATCATTCAGCATGTGAGTAAATTTTTATTATCATATGTCTTTAGTTTATCCTTGTATAAGCAACAAATTTCTGGGAAGTTTAACCAAGTTCCTCTCTATGAGTTGGGCCATATGTAGGTGGGTGGTTACCTATTTGGTACACCATAGAGTAGAAAAACTATACTGCCCTGAGACTCTGACTTCGGCAATCACCTTGATCTCTCTAATCTTTATTCTTTATTCTTTCTTTCATATGTAAAATATAAGGTTGATGATTAGATTTCTAAAATCCTTTTACATCCTCCAAATTCTGTGATTGAAGTTCTCAGTTATTTGTGTAATTGTCTAATAGCATAAACAGATCAATGGCCAAACCTCTGTGATAGTATTTTTCATTCCTGAAGAGGGTGAATCTTCCGAAGGTTTGGAGGTTGGGACACTGATGAGTATGCCACAGCGCAAGTACAGATGGGTAACTGAGCAAGTGAGTAAGCCTCAGTGATGAATGGATGTTCTCTAATCCACTGGGCCTAAAGCTGGAACAGTCTGAGACTCATTTAGGATTCAGGATTCTTGGATCCTCCACATGCTTGTCGTTTTGAATTATGGCCATATGCTGAGCAGATGGCCTCTGGGCTGGCCTTACATGTTCGAGCGGGAACAGGTCATCTTCATTTGTCTGTACATTATATTTCTAAAACTCATGGGATTTTAAGGATGAGTTCAGAATTAAGACATACTAGGATCAAGCCACATGGATGAGAACACTCTTCTTCCATATTCCGGTGGGATCTGAGGTCATCCAGAGTTTGACAAATGCTTGTTGTTATATACTTTCAGTTAAAATAGTTCTAGAATTATGATATTTCACAAAGTCATTCTCAGCTCTCGCTAACCAGTCATCCAGTCCCTGGTCCAAGTTGCATTTGGCAGGACAGCTTCTATTGTTACTTTGCTTCTTGTTCTTGGATTCCATGAGATGCCCATGCCTCACACTATCACACGCTCCCCTTTTGCTGTGTGTGAGTGCATTTCTCTTTCAAGAAACCAACAGAGTCCAGACCAGAACAGTGGAGGAAGATGGCAGACCACTGCTAAACTTTATTGGGTTGTGGCCAGACTGTTTTTCACCTGTCTCCTTTATTCTGTTCACTGTCAGTGCTCCAGACTTACCACTAGAATGACTGCTGACCCTTCAGCACTAAGCAGCCCCAGGGACCGGCTCTGGAGAGAGATTTACCCAAAACGCATCATGATTGAGGTGGTATCGTGGTGGCTGCTCCTGCAAGCCCTAGCATTGCCCCCAGGAATCCATCTGGGTGCCATTCAACAGACATTGATCAGACACCCACTGTGCATGGAGCCCTGTGATACTTGCTGGAAATATAACTGTGGATATGATACGGTACTTGCCCTTGAGTGGTTTTCACCATAATAAGCAACAGCTTATCCAAAATATGCCCTATGCCAGGCATTGTTTTAAATGCTTCACATGTGTTAGCTCTTGTGACCTTCAGAACAACTCCCCGGGGTCACTATTACTATTCTCAACCCTGTTTTCTAGGTGGGGAAATGGAGATGCAGAGAGAATGGGCAACTTGCTCAGTTACAAAGCAACTGAGTAACAGAACCAGAATCCAATCCCAGGCAGTTGACTTGAGTCTGGACTCCCACCCACCCTGGCACATTCTGCTAATACTTTCCTTTTCTCTGATAACCTCAGTAACATCTTCATCTGCCTAATCTTTGTAGCCTTTTTGTTAATAACCATTATTAACAATCACTTGTCAAATAACATCATGATAAAATAATGTTGCTCAAAACAAAACAAATTTCAACCAAAAAAAAAAAAACAAAGCAAGGAAGCAACCAACCCCCCCCCCAAAAATCACCAACAAAAATCATTTTAGTTTATGTCCTTTTAATCTGTTGTTTTAAATCAACATTTTAAAGTCTGCATCTTTCACTGAGCACTGTGACAGGTTTGTTTTTTCCCCACTGTATTCTTCATCAACATAACTTTAATGGCTCATCACTTTGCAAGTTTTCAAATCATTCTTATACTGTACTGTTGACTTAATCACTTATTGTTGGAGAGTACTTCTTACATGTCACTGTTGCAAAATACGTGATCATGCACATCTTTGTATATATATATATTTTTTATGTATGTTTAACAGTTTCCTTAGATGGTTGTCTGTTGGATTTTAACTTTTGTTGTGTTTGGGTGAGGAAAACAGAACCAGACTTTGGAATCAAGTTCCAAAGAAGCACTTAAGTTCTTTTTATTCCTGGAGAGCTGAGAAATAGTAATACCATAAATGTCTGAAGCATGATCTAAATCGTCTTTTACTTTTTAGATAAACAGTTTTAAACTTAGGATTTGTTATCTTGGAACTATGGAGAATTTTCATCTTGAGGACTGGATTCGGCTTCTGCCAAAGATTAGCTAAATCACGATGTAACTGTATCTTCCTCCCTCTTGAAGAATCACAGTGAAATGCTGGCGAATCATACACGCAAAGATCAGGAAGTCATCAGTTTAACAGGAGCTCTGTGGGAGTGAAAATATAGAGAGGCTGACAGATCAGGATGGAACACACAGCGTGAATACATAGCAAATAAAGGTCCATCAAGCAATGAGTGGTTCAATACGTAATGGTCGACCATAGGCTTTGGAGGTACATGGGGTTGAATTGGAAGCTTGACTCCACATCTTACTTGCTGTGTGGTCTTGCACAGTTGTTCCATCTTTCTGAACCTCAGTATCTTCACCTGTAAAATGGGTATGTGATAGTTATCTGCTTCAAAGAGTTGTTGTGAGGGTTTACCAGATCATGTATGTAAACATGGTTACTTGGTAAACATTCCACTAGTCATGTACGGATGTGAGAGTTGGACTATAAAGAAAGCTGAGCACTGAAGAATTGATGCTTTTGAACTGTGGTGTTGGAGAAGACTCTTGAGAGTCCCTTGAACAGCAAGGAGATCCAACCAGTCCATCCTAAAGGAAATCAGTCCTGAATAATCCTTGGAAGAACTTATGCTGAAGCTGAAACTCTAATACTTTGGCCACCTGATGCGAAGAACTAACTCATTTGAAAAGACCCTGATGCTGGGAAAGATTGAAGGCAGGAGGAAAAGGGGACGACAGAGGATGAGATGGTTGGGTGGCATCACCAACTCAATGGACATGAGTTTGAGTGAACTCTGGGAGTTGGTGATGGGCAGGGAGGCCTGGTGTGCTGCAGTCCATGGGGTCGCAAAGAGTCAGACACGACTGAGCGACTGAACTGAACTGAACTGAACTGTAAGGAAACGTCTAACTGCTGTTGACTGCTTTGCATGGGGCAGTAGACTATGGCAAGTTCATCATCATCAGTATCACTCAATGGAGGGGACTGTGCGATCAGAGGTCAGTACTCGTACACTCTGTTGTGGGGCATGAAAACCATTAGGGAAGTTTGGTCTTCTGGGAATGACAGCAAATGAAAACGTGCCATGTGACAACTGTGGGAAATGAATGCTGCTCTTTATTTTCCGAAAGTGCAAAGTAGGATCAGCTTGGAATTTCCCACCTGCTTTCTGAGGGCAATTGAGGGCAGTTAAGGGGCCTTGGGCAGCAGGATGAGTGTGGGTGGATAGGCTTATGGCTTGTACGTTAACATTCCTCTGGTGTTTTTAGAAATCTGCGTTTGGAGATCACTCTGCCTTATGCTTCTTTGGGGTACTCTTGGTAGAACCCCAACTCAAAGGAAGAAAAAGGGGTGCTTTATTGGTTAAGGTCACGAGGGTATCTAGGGAGTCAGTGATGGATCAAGGCCAAGGGCACAGATACCATCAAGATCATCCATTCCCTCTCATCTCTTGGTTGGGCTTTCCTGGGTTGTCTCGTTTCAGGTAGTGATATGAGGCTCCTGAGAGCTGAAAGCATACAGCATCCTCACCGTCGATGATCTTAGTAATAAAAAGTGCTGCTTTCCTGATGCTTCAAGGAAAAGGCCCAGGAACAGCCACATCAGCTGGACTCCCAGTCCTACCCATTCCTGGTCTGACCGGTGTAGGAAAGGTCATCTGACTGAATCACTTGGTTCAAGTCTAGGAGCAGATGGAAAGGAGTGTAAGAGTGAAAAGAAAGGAAAAACAAGAAAAGAAGGAGGGAAAAGGAAGGAAGGAAAAGAAATATATATAGCTACTAAAAACTCCTAAAAATCTGATGGTTATGTGGCTTACACCTGAGCTCTGCAGTACTTAATTTACTAAGTTTATGAAGAATTTTTTCTCCCTTTTCCACCTCCGCTTCCACAAATGTGTGATTGCTAAGTCAGGTGTGGCCTTCTGACGTCCGAAGCTTCAGCAGTCGCTGTGTGCATCCTGCCTCTTTAAGCTCAGGGTGTCATTAGTGGCATAACAGCCACCCTGTGCTGCTTAACTTCTCCCTACAGATTCTAAAAATACCCAGTGGCTCTCAAAACAAACAGCGAGGCCGCGGTGTCTGCAGGCGCCACCGCAGCCCAGCTCCCTAAATGCCTTAGCACTGTCCTTGGAAAGACAGCCACTGGGTCCCTCAGCTCCCTTCTTCATTCTTTATTTTCCGCTTTGGCTCAACTGTACCGCTCCTTAACACAGAGGAGGAAAAAGGGGTTATTGACAGAACAGAATTGACTGGAAGAAAAGGAAAGAGAAACGAACCCCCAGCTAATTCACGCTGTCATTTTGCAGTTCTCTTGTAGACCTGAACTAAGATGTGTCAAGAGATCAGCCTGGGAAGCAGCAAAGATTAGCTGGGATTTAAAATAAAACTCTTTAACCCGAGGTCACCTAGAGTAATTCTCCCGTGTGTGTCCATGAAGATACCCGAGGACCCTATTCGAGAAGGTTAGTGCTCACAAACCATCTGGGTTGCTACCTGGATGATTTTTTCAAAGGAAAGCAAAACCCAGTCCCCCTTTGGTGAAATTTTTAGGTGGAGTTGCCTCATCCAGGGTATTGAGGTTTTCCTGTTTCAAGCAGGTGTCCCATTCTGTGGGGCTGAGGTGCTAATAATATTGGCATCACATGTTTTGGAAAGGTGCCGGGTGTTGTTTGATCAAATCCACGAGCACTGGGCTGTTTTTGGAACTTGGCCAAGGGATTAAATGATAAAATCAGATGGGTTATGAAAATAATGTGAGTCATTACTGATCAGACCTTTTATAGATTTCCTGGAAGAATCAGATGTCTCTTGAAGATAATGAGCCTGAACTCAGCAGAAGCATGAGAGTAAGGGCTTTTGCTGTTTGTTCTTACACGGAATAATAGATGTCATGAGTGATGTTCATGCAAAGGAGAGAAAAAAATCAAACACAGCTTTTCACCAACTCTGTGGATGTCCAGACTACATCAAGCATTTGTTTTAGCTCTTGGAAATTGCCACGCGATTAATAGATTGCCCAGAAGTTGTTCTCAGAACAACCTTTCAGTTGGCCGATTTATGGCAGAATGCTGGGATTTAAACTAAAAAGTTCAGCCTTGTAGGGTAAGCATGAGTAAGTTCTTGGGACAGAATGTACTTAGCGTTGTTTCCATCCTTAAGTGAATGAAGCAAGCGTATGTACCTTGGACATATGCTTCTCATTGGAAAATGGGATCAAATGTCTCTTTCTGAACTGATTCTCATCAGAAGTCCTTGGCATCTTCTCAAGGCTCAAGTAAAGACTCCTCAGCTCCCCAGTTGCTAGGTGGTCTCTCCCTAGGAAAGTGTCAGAGG
This sequence comes from Aepyceros melampus, assembly GCA_006408695.1. Taxonomy (NCBI): domain Eukaryota; kingdom Metazoa; phylum Chordata; class Mammalia; order Artiodactyla; family Bovidae; genus Aepyceros; species Aepyceros melampus. The sequence goes on from SJXQ01009416.1 coordinate 340,562, forward strand.
CAGGGGCTTCTTGCTCTTTGTGGGTGGGAGTTTGCTCATTCAGGGTGTCATGTCTGCCTTCTTTAAAAAACCTGTATTGCTTATCTAACTGGAATTGCCTAAATGTGATGAAGGTGTTCTGATAGTTTTGTGCATCTAGGCAGCCTGTAAGAGTGTTAGTAATAACAATTGCAGCAGGAAGGACAGCTAACTAACGTTGCTGCAGCACTTCCTTTATGCCAGACACTGGTCTGTGTGTCACAGATGTTAATGCATTTAATCCACAAACAACGGGGTTTCGGTTTACCCGTCTATCTTCTCCTTTAGAGCTGCCGTTTTTGCCAGGATGCCTACACACACTTTCCAAGATTGCCAGCTTTTAATGGTGTCCATGCAGATTTGACTTTCAATAGAATTTAATTGAAGAGAGCCACGTGGTCTGTGTTTGTTGGGACACACTTATCTTTCACATTCTTGTTGGTCTGTGAGCAATAAGTTCAAAGCATACTATTTATCAATCCAGTCCAGAGTTTCAGTTCCCAGAGAAGACTCATTTTGTTCCCTCTGCCCTTCTTGCTTCCAGCACTTTGGAAAGGTTCTCATTGTATGCTAAGTAGTTAAATTTCTTGAGAAAGAAGAGCTGTGGACTTTTGGAGTTGCTCATACAGACACCTATTGCTGATGCAAATGGGAAGGGTGAGTGTTTTCCGAAACGAAGATTTTGACAAATCAGTTCAGGTTTGTGACAATTTTAAACTGCTTCAGATCAGCCATTAATATTCATTTCTGGCTTTTCCTCTGTCTTTGTAGGCGATGTATGATACGGAGCTGCAGCTCCAAGATTGCTGAGTTCCCAGGAGGCAGGGTCCCCCGAGTGTCCTGTGTGTCATCACCCAAACGTTTCAGAATAATCGGTCCCCAAAGTATTATAGTGCAAAGGCATCAGGCTGCTTCCACTGTGCCTGTGTGTTAGGATCTGGGGCTCTGTCCTTTCCAAACTTCCATATTGCTTTTTTTTTTTTTTTTTAGAATGTGAAATCCTATATTGAGAATTCACTTTTGGGGAAGAAGAGAGTGATATTGCTGATTCTGTTTCCAGGTTTGAAACCAATGGACTGGGCTTGCATTGAGGGGCACTAAGCTGGTGTGGGGAGAAGGCAATGGCACCCCACTCCAGTACTCTTGCCTGAAAATCCCATGGATGGAGGAGCCTGGTAGTCTGCAATCCATGGGGTCGCTAGAGTCGGACATGACTGAGCAACTTCACTTTCACTTTTCGCTTTCATGCATTGGAGAAGGAAAGGGCAACCCACTCCAGTGTTCTTGCCTGGAGAATCCCAGGGACGAGGGAGCTTGGTGGACTGCCGTCTCTGGGGTCGCACAGAGTCGAACACGACTGAAGCGACTTAGCAGCAGCAGCAGCAAGCTGGTGTGGTGTAGCTTTATTCTGGCTGAAACCAGTAAAGGAACTTCCAAGTGCCAGACTGGTCCCATTTGCCATGTGCATGTGTTTTCATTTAGGAATGCCTATTTTGTGAAATGGACTGTGAATCTGAGTTTCTTAAAAAAAAAAAAAAATCAAACACACTGGAATGCAGGAGAGGGGTGTTTGCAATTATCTAGATGGTTTAAGTCATGGAGATGTCTAAAATAAGAAATGTAGGCCCCAAAGAAAAGAAAACAAGCAAAACAAACAAGCTACTCTAATTTGGTAGGGTCTAAATAATCTGGATTTGATCACTGTGATGGTGTAGCTTTATTCTGGCTGAAACCAGTAAAGGAACTTCCAAGTGCCAGACTGGTCCCATTTGCCATGTGCATGTGTTTTCATTTAGGAATGCCTATTTTGTGAAATGGACTGTGAATCTGAGTTTCTTAAAAAAAAAAAAAAATCAAACACACTGGAATGCAGGAGAGGGGTGTTTGCAATTATCTAGATGGTTTAAGTCATGGAGATGTCTAAAATAAGAAATGTAGGCCCCAAAGAAAAGAAAACAAGCAAAACAAACAAGCTACTCTAATTTGGTAGGGTCTAAATAATCTGGATTTGATCACTGTGATAGGTGAAATCAAGCACAATGGCAGAATCTTCATGAATTTGCTTATGTAGATCTGTCTTTTAGGGTTACTTTGCAGGGACTTGAGAAGAGATTTTTTTTTTCTTCTTACCTACTTGATTTTTTTTTTCACCTTACGAGTCTTCCTTCGAAATGGAATGAATGAAGAGAGCATGATGGGCCTTGGCTATCAGGAAGATTCAAGCTTGAAAAATTCCACTGTGCCCACTTAGCTGTCTGGTAACCTTTCTGAGCCCCAGTTACCTCCTTTGAATATGGAGTTGATAATCACTCCTCTTTGGTGATGATCAAATGGAATGATGGATATAGAGCGTCTGGTACATGGTGTGTGTTCTGTGATATTTGTCTGGTTCACTTTGCATCTTACTCTCTGAGTTGAGGACAAACCAGAGGATGATTTGTTAGAACCAATCCAATTTTGGCTGAAATAAGAAAGTCAACAAAGAAAAGGAAAACTACAGTCTCTCATGATAACCTGCTTTTCATGCTCTATCCCAACTCTACTGCTGACATGATGTGTGACCTTTAGAAATTATTTAACCTCTCTGATCTTCAATTCCCTGATCAGTGACTTGGAAGTTATAATCGTAGTTCCTTCCTCCTAGGGCTGTGGAGAGGATTAAACGAGCTAATGCAGGCAGAGTGTTTACCTCCGGGCCCTATACCTAGTTGTAGGGAGCTGTGCCTCCAGGCCCTATGCCTAGTTATAGGGAGCTGTGCCTCCGGGCCCTATACCTAGTTATAGGGAGCTGTGCCTCCGGGCCCTATGCCTAGTTATAGGGAGCTGTGCCTCCGGCCCCTATACCTAGTTATAGGGAGCTGTGCCTCTCGGGCCCTATACTTAGTTATAGGGAGCTGTGCCTCCAGGCCCTATGCCTAGTTATAGGGAGCTGTGCCTCCAGGCCCTATGCCTAGTTATAGGGAGCTGTGCCTCCGGGCCCTATGCCTAGTTATAGGGAGCTGTGCCTCCGGGCCCTATGCCTAGTTATAGGGAGCTGTGCCTCCAGGCCCTATGCCTAGTTATAGGGAGCTGTGCCTCCAGGCCCTATGCCTAGTTATAGGGAGCTGTGCCTCCAGGCCCTATGCCTAGTTATAGGGAGCTGTGCCTCCAGGCCCTATGCCTAGTTATAGGGAGCTGTGCCTCCAGGCCCTATGCCTAGTTATAGGGAGCTGTGCCTCCAGGCCCTATGCCTAGTTATAGGGAGCTGTGCCTCCAGGCCCTATGCCTAGTTATAGGGAGCTGTGCCTCCAGGCCCTATGCCTAGTTATAGGGAGCTGTGCCTCCAGGCCCTATGCCTAGTTATAGGGAGCTGTGCCTCCAGGCCCTATGCCTAGTTATAGGGAGCTGTGCCTCCAGGCCCTATGCCTAGTTATAGGGAGCTGTGCCTCTCGGGCCCTATACCTAGTTATAGGGAGCTGTGCCTCCAGGCCCTATGCCTAGTTATAGGGAGCTGTGCCTCTGTTTGTCCTTTTTCTCTCTGGCTGCCGGCCATGTTGACCCTCATGAAGACGTGGGTCTCCCTGGCTTGCCCATTCCTCCTAATGTGTGTCAAACCGGCTGCACTTCGGGAAGCTCACCCGTGTCTGTGAAGTGATACTTCACCACCAGGGGATCCAAGCCTTTCCTGGGCAGTGGCCATCAACCTGTGGGTCCTGAGCAGATCTATGGAGTAGTGATGCTGAGAACGTGAATCAGAGAGGGAAAGATGCTAGAGGGACGCACCTCAAAGCACATCTAAGTGATCTGTTCTTTTTTCTCTTCCAGATCTATTGAGATATAACTAACGTGCAGGCCCGTGTCAGTTTAATGTGTACAGCGTGATGATTTGAGTGACATACATCATGAAATGATGATCACAGTAAATGTTGTGACCATCCATCATCTCTCATGAATATAAAATAAAGTAAATAGAAAAAATATTTCCTTATGATGAGAACTCATCCTATTCTCTTACTAACCTCCATATATAACATACAATAGTGTTAATTATATTCATCGTTTGTACGTTGCCTCTCTAGTGCTTATTTATTTTCTAACTGGAAATGTGTGCCTTTTGACTGCCTTCATCCAGTTCTCCTGCCCTCAATCCTCATTTCTGATCTCTTTTTTCTATGAATTTGGGTTTGGTTTTTTTTTGCAGTATGATTGACCTACAACACTCTACCTTAGTGATTCAACATTTCTATACATTTAAACCTGAAGTGATGTGTTTTTCTAAATAATATCCAGGTTTCTAAACTTAATCATTGCCAGCTCTCGTTCACAATTTTAAACAGATTTAATGTCAAGTTAAAATGAGTACTTATTTACATATTTAGGAGGAAATGTAGTCTGATTACAATGACAAAGATAAAGACATTCATTTATAAACTGAGAATGTCACTGGTTTTGATCCTTTTGTCATTGTATATTTGTTTTTTTCAACGCCAAATTCTGTAAAAATTTTAGATAATTTTAGACTTAAAGAAGAACGGTAAAAATAATACAGAGAGTTCCCGTATGCCCGTCACTCTGCTTCCTGTAATGGTAACAGTTTACATAACCACAGGACATTGATTAAAACGAAGAAATCAGCCTTGCTCCAATACTATTAGAAGTTGCTTGGATTTCCCCCGTTTTTCCAGGAAGGTCCTTTCTGTTCTAGGATCCAATCCAGAATCCCATGTTGCATTTAGCTGTCCTGTCTCCTCCCACCAGTGACAGTTCCTCAGTCTTTCCTCGTCTTTCATGACCTTGCCACTTTTGAAGAGGTCTGATCAGTTATTTTGTAGAACACCTCTCAAGTTGTAATTGCCTAATAATTTCTCCATTTCTAGGTTTTTAGTTGACTGTTCTATGTATACTTGACTACTCAGGCTGAGAAACCATTCACAGATAAATGCTTCAAGGTCTGATAGATTATCTAGTTGCTTCTGAGAATAGCTGATTAGGTATTATAAATCCTAGAGGTTAAGAGTATGGAGTGTGGAGCCAGAGAGCCTGGGTTTTGTTCCTGGCTCTGTGACTTACCTGCTGTGTGACCTCATGAATGTTACCTGACCTCTCTGTGCCATCATCTGCAAGATGGGGATAATATTGGGACTTCTTTGGGTTGTGGTGAAGACTCAGTTACAGCACTCGGTGCATCAAATGGTACCTTGCATGCAGTCCTCAGTCAGTATGTCTTAGCTGTTCCCATTGCTCTCCTCTGCAACCCAGCCCCATGAAGTTCAGGACTAATGATTTTCCTGTTGTCACTTTTCAGGTCTGCAGAGTCAGGTGTGGTTCTTGCCAGAGTGATGCCTTGGCAGCAAAGCCCCAGGGTTTTGGATATAGGCCATGTGTCCCATCTAGAAAACTCGTTTCAACAGGAGGATTGAATCTTAGCTGCCAGAACCATGTAGAAGTTCAGTCTCCAGTGTGTCCTGCTGTGCTCAGCTCTTAGATGCACTTGTCTCATCTCCCACCCTCAGCCCCTGCCGACAGCCTTGGGATCTGCTCAGAGCTCTCTCCAGGAGTCCTTCCTCTGTTCTGCCTTCTCCCAGGCCTCTCACCTTGGCTCTCTCTCTTCACCTTGTTCCTCTGACTTGATGTGAGGCAGCAAGGCATAATGGTTACACACACCGCTTCCATAGCAACACTGGCTGGCTTTACTTCCCCGGCCCATCACTTCAACGTTACTTAGATCTCTGTGCTTCAGTTTCTTTGTCTCTGAAAAGGGCAAATGATAGTAACAATTATTATAATGAAATTGACTTTATTCTTTGTGATGCACTATTTTACATGTTACCTCTATTATTACAACTGTATGACAGAGCTACTAACATGCTCCCATTTTACAGACGAGGAAACTGAGAAACAGAGAATTTAACTAGCTTGCCCCCGATCACAGAGCTAAGAGATAGAGGAGTCTAGATTCAAACCCCACCTGGTCTCGAGGTTCACATTTCTATTCACCCCATGCTCTTCACCACATGGAGTCTTGGGATGGGGGAGTGTTCTGTAAATAATTTACAGGGGGTTAAATAATTCTCAGGTGGTTAAATAATTTGCATAGAGCACCTATCAGTGTTCCTGGCTTGGGGTTAATGTTCAGTTTTAACTATCATTAATCCCATGATCTGACTTCTGTTTCCTCTGGCTCGTGGTTTATATGATTCTGGGTTGCAGGTCCTAGGGTTTATCAATCATTGACCTGGCACCCTGCACCGTGAGCAATGGACACCTCGCCCAGTTCCCAGACCAGTGTACCCCACCCCCCGCCCATGCTGTATTAGTCCCACAAGCCCTCCACCCAGCAGATGGGCCCGCGCGCAGCCCTTCACCTGATGCAGTCAAGCCTGCACTCCTCTGTCTGTTTCTAATCGACTGACTTTCTAGTGTCTTTACGCCTCTTCCATTTAGTTTCACTTTGCACCTCCGACCTTTGGTTCCGCTTCTCTGGCCCAGTTTCTGCCTCCTTCCCCTCCCCACAGCTGGCCTCATGCCTGCTCTGGACCAGCTGCTTCCTGTCCCCAGGCACAGCCCCGGGAGCCTGTCGGGTGGGACAGTCTGAGACAGATCCTCATGACCGGTGTCCCTGCTGGGTTTGCCCAAGTCATGAAGGAACTCTGCCCTGTGGTGGAAACAGCAGCACCTGTTTGTGGGCCTTGAGGTCTGAGAGAAGGTGTTCAAGGAGCTGTTGTTGTTTCGTCGCTTGGTCATGTCCAACTCTTTGCGACTCCATGAACTGTAGTCTGGTCAGGAATGCTGGAGTGGGTTGCCATTTCTTTCTCCAGGGGATCTTCCCGACCCAGGGATTGAACCCACATCCCCTGCATTGGCAGGCGGATTTGTTACCGCTAGGCCACCCAAAGGACAACTGCGGGAGGGGCAGGGAGCAGGCGCTGGCTGGCGTTTTGTTCCCCGGTCCCAGGAAGCTCTTTTCCTCAAACCTCAGTGTTTAAGGGTCACCTGGAGATTCTGTTAGATTCTGTTTCGCGGGGCTGGACAGGGCCTGGGACTCTGCAGTTCTTTCTCCTAGGTGATGGTTGCTGGAGTACCCATTGATAAACAAGAGATCGAGCACAGTAATTCAGCCAGTGGCATTTCTGACCCTACAATAAAGAATTCAAGCTACAAAAGCAATGTCTTGAGCATCAGTGCAGATGTTGCCTTCTCCTAAAGATGTTAAATGGGGTCATGGTCTGCTTTGGCAAAGGTTTTGAGGCATCCCTCATCTTCAGTACCAAAGAAAATGAGGCCGCAGGTTCAAAATCAGCCTCTTAGGGAGCAGTCAGCTTCCTAACTCAGTAGTCATTGGCCACCAAGGTCGTATGCGAGGGTGAGAAAAATCCACTGTGGCCAGGGGATGAGGTCCTGGGGGCCCAGCTGGACCACAGTAGACACTTCTCCAAGCCAGCAGCAAGGGAGTGATTGTGGGTTATGGTGGAGTTGGTGCCACATCCAGGTGCTAAGGGGAGGCCACAGAGAGGAGATGAATGAAATGATGGAGGCAAGGAAATGGGACCTGTCCTGGAAGTATCCAGGCTGGGCTGGTGGAGGGGATTTGCTCAGGATGGATGAGGCCAGGCTGTTCTCACTCAGGCTGGCCTCCAGGCTGAAAGGACCAGAGCCAATACAGGTGAATCAACTCATTCCATCGCCTGAGCAAGACTCTTCTACCCCTGAGCCACCTGGGAAGCAGGGAATGGAGACTCATTATGGAGGTCTCTTTTCGCCTGTAGTTTTTCCCCTCCGCCACCTGCCTCCAGTGAGACAGCTGCTCAGATGGAATGGAAAGAGATGGTACCTCTCCCTGCATGGCCGTCCTCCCCACCCTATCCCCTGCTTAGCCCTTCTCTTCACTCTCTGCTCCTATAACACCCTCTCTGTTGTTTGGGCTTCTCTTCCAACCTGTAAATCCCATCTCTTGGGCTGCTGAGTTTAGAGACTCCAGGCTGCTTCTCTTGTGGCCGGTGGGGCATAGCTTCCCCCATACCAGCATCATCCTTATTCCCCTGAAAGCTGAAGTAACTCCCGCACTTATTTTAGGAGAGTCTTGGCTCCTTTCTTGAGGAGGCTTAGCCCAGCCTGGACTGTAGGTGGAGTGCCACCAAAGGTGGGTAGGAAGGGTCAGTGCCTTGGTCTGTCATTGCCTCTCCCCCATCATGTGCCCTAATGATTCTTGATTTCCATAACCAGATGAGCTCATTATTCCTATATGGGCTGTTCCTTCCATTTCTAGCTATAGACACTTATCATATTCTGAGTTTTGTTAGCATTAGTTACATATTTGAGTTACTACCAGTATCATTCTACCCCAGCCCCCTGTCTCACCACATACACATCCTGCCGACAAGTATGACGATCAGATGGTGATCAGATGGTGGGGCCTAGCCCTGTTGAGCCTGCAATGGGTAGCATAGAAGGCAGTTCATGAAAATTCAGAATAAATGTATCAGATGCTGATAGGGAAATGCCAGGCTCCTTTCAGGTTCTTAGATATGGCCCATATCTAAGCACCCCCCTGGGGCTTTGAGGGATCTGGTGTTAGGGGCAGTGCTGTGACAGGGATCCACAAAGCCACGTTCATAAATGAAAGACCATAAGTCTCCATCCATAACTCCCCTTCTCCTGCTTCCCACGAGTGCCTACAGGCAACCTCAGTGTCCTTAGCCATAGAACTAAGTGTCCTGAAGCTGTGAGCTGGCCAAGACCCTCAGGGAACTTCTTCGGAATGTCCAGCCAGTCCTTTGCTTCAGAGTCAAGTGATCAAAATCCAACTCAGAGTCCAGCAGGCTGTGGGGGTGAAGAGTGGCTTTTCTGGACTCTTCCACCTGTCCTGGGACTCCCAACCTCAGCCAGAGACTTTTGGGGTACATTCTGGGTCTGACCCTATAGTGGGTTGAGAGCACCCCAGGTTCCCTGTCCCACTGTCTCCCAGACCATGGAGCTCCTTTACCCCCCAAAGCCTTGTGTCTTTATTTCCAGCCTCCAGCCTGGGTTTCCTTCCATTCTCTGCGTACATGTGTTGCTTCAGTTTGAGCAAGTCAGGGACATACAAGGCTTCTGATTAGGAATCTGGAGTCTTGTAAACAGAACTGAGGATGGGGCGCCTACAGCGCAATCAGACCTTGTGGGTGATGCTGAAATATAACTTTCATGCTAAAGAGTATCTGACTCCCTCCACCACCACCCCCACCACTGCCTTGAGTTCCGTGACAGAAGCCCCATCCCCTGGGGATTACATTAATCTCCAGAGCCCCCAGTCTCTGGGAAGGCCGTGGGGGAGAAAAATCCTCTCTGCTGCTGCTGCTAAGTCACTTCAGTTGTGTCCAATTCTGTGCGACCCTATAGACGGCAGCCCATCAGGCTCCCCTGTCCCTGGGATTCTCCAGGCAAGAACACTGGAGTGGGTTGCCATTTCCTTCTTCAATGCATGAAAGTGAAAAGTGAAAGTGAAGTCGCTCAGTCGTGTCCGACCCTCAGCGACCCCATGGACTTCAGTCTTCAAGGCTCCTCCGTCCATGGGATTCTCCAGGCAAGAGTACTGAGTGGGTTGCCATTGCCTTCTCCAAAATCCTCTCTAGAATGTGTTATTTCTGCTGCACCCATGCTGTCAGCACCAGAGCAGGACTTGACGCTGGTGCTTTAAGACCAGTAAGGGGTGTGGGGAGGGAAGGCAAGCGACAGGTGTGTATGCCATCTCTCTTCCAGACTTCTGCTTCTCTATCCAGGTGGCGCTAGTGATAAAGAATCCACCTGCTAATGCAGGAGATGCAAGAGACTCTGGTTCAATCCCTGGGTTGGGAAGATTCCCTGGAGTAGGAAATGGCAACCTATTCCAATATTCTTGCCTGGGAAATCCCATGGACAGAGGAGCGTGGGGGGCTACAATCCCTGGGGTTACAAAGAGTTGAACATAACTGAGCACCAAACGTGTATGCATGTATCATCTTAAAGTGTTCTCTGCAGGTGGTGAATCTGAAGTAGAGTAGGATTAAAATCAGGTGAGACATGGATAAATGGAATATTAAAAAGGCACAAGAAATGTCAGCCTTGTCTGCAGTGAACTCTGCCATGATAAGTGGCAGGGCTCTGCATGTGACCATGCGCTTCTGAGCGGTTTTAGATGAGATCTTTGCCCTCACATGCTGCCCTCCACAAAATGGCAAGCCCCGGGGCAGGTTGGCACACTTTGGGGCCAAGGATGAGGCAGGCACTTCACACACTGGGCTGAATCTGCTCCAACTGATTGCTTATGTCCAGGCATCAGTGGCTTCTGTGTTTTAGTCGGAGGCAACCGAGTAGGCCTGTAGAGTTAGAAAAGATAAAATAGGACAGGAATAAAAATATCCAACTTAAAATAGGTAATAATCCTGGCTGCACATTAAGGCAGCTGTTTATAAGAGTGGAAAAAGCAAGGCTGTGTGACCTTGACAGATTATGCAACCAGTCCTTCCTTTCTTTGTCTATAGAATGGCCATCAAAATACCTAACATACATTGGGGCTTCTCTGGAGGTCCAGCAGCTAAGACTCTGCAAGGGCCCAGGTTCAATCCCTGGTCATGGAGCAAGATCCCACATGCCACAATTAAGACCTGGTGCAGCTGAATAAATAGATATATATAAAAACCTATCATACAAAGTTAACAACAATAAATAGTAATGACAGCCATAATTAATTGAGCCTGACTGTGGGTCAAGCATTATTTGAAGGTCTTCACATTATGAAGGTGGGACTATTACTATCCTTATTTTGCAGATGAAGAAAGAGAAACCCAGAGAGGTTTAGGAGGTGGTAGAGCTGGATTCAAACCTGTGCTGTTAATGATAAAACCACACAGGGTAAGAATCCAGGTCGATGCACAGCCTTATTCAGAGCATGAAACATGTCCCAGTGACATGAAAGACGATTTAGATGGCTGCGCACTGGTGACAAATTAAGGAGCATTCCATCACATGGTGAGAAACTTACTCCTTTTCTGAATCTCTTCCAACCTTTCTGATGATGACAGAGTTAAAACCTTGGTCAGGTGCTGCTAGGCCTTTATCACTGTCCTAAAGCCTTTCAACTTCCCTTTTAAACAAAGAGAGCAGGAGGCCAGGACTTCTGCAGACATCCAGCTCGCATTCAATAAAGATATTTGTTGTCATGTTTGTTTTCATGCCTACCTTCTATTTATGACAAGGGTCACTGGGTTTTCATTGATAGTAGGCATGTAAAAATCCCTCTGAAGATACATGGATTTAAGTACAAAGAGTCTGTCAGCACTAAACATTATGAAGTCAATTCTAGTAGAGGTGGTATTCAGATAAGGCAAAAATATCCAAGGCTCATGCTTGTGAGGGACTCAGGCATGAGAAATCTTGCAATAGATCGTGAGTAGGTTTCAGCCTGATGCGTAGCATGGGGTTCGTACTCAATGAATGTTAAAGACAGAGGGAAGGGAGGGTGCCATGCTATCTTCTAATCTGGGAACTGGACAAAAGAAATGAGCCCCTGGTAAACTGCAGGAGACAGTCTTCCCCTTGAAATTTTGGGTATGAGTTCAGCTTGTTCTGAAGGTTGATGGATCAAGCAGGGGATGGAGAGATGAGGTTGGTTTTGGTCTTCAGAGAACCCAGGTGGCTGAGTCTGGTGGTAGACTCAGATCTTAGGGTCAGACCTCAAGTTACAGATGGGAGGCTCCAGATGAGGGGAGGGTTTTCCCCAAAGTCACTCAGGTGGAGAGCAGCTTAGAATGGACTGGTGTTTCCGTCTGTTTCTAGCCAAGTGCCTCGTCTTTGTCTCTTTTCCCAAAATAGTCACCAGGCTTGAACTGGTTCCTGGTAAAGCCCGGATGGGGGATAAGTCCTCATCTCTAGGTGCTCACCACTTCTCAGCAGTGCACGAGGCACCCTGAGTTACAGGAACCTCCATGAGGGAAAAAAATCAATCATCTCCAACCTCAAGGATCTGGTAAAGCTCTGCTGTATGATTTTGCCCTTAGACAAGCATCGTTTGAGAGGTAAGTAGCCCAGGTTTTCTAGAATAGCATCAGTTAGGAAGGTCCCTCCAGGAGTGATAAACGCTGTTTGACTCGGCTTTCACCAGGTTTTGCCTCAGTAACAACAACTCCCAAATCTCTGTGGCTTACAACCATGGAAATTTGTTTCTTGTGTCTGTTACCTGTTGGTTGCAGGTCAACAGCAGTTAGCCACCCTGTTTCCTCCATAAGGGACCCAGGCTGAAGACACAGCCCTCACTTGGGTCATGCCATTCTCGCAGGAGAGGGGAAAAGCAGTGACAGAATCACCTGAAAGTTCTTGAGGCTTCTGCTAGGAAGAGAAATGTATTGCTTCTATTCTGCTTTCGTTTGGGCCGACTCCAGAGCAGAATCCAGAACGAGTAGTTTATTTGGGAGGGGCAGGAAACACCAGGAGGGAGGGCTGAAGTGGAAGGGCAGCCAAGGGAGGGTGCGTTATCAAGCCCACCACCCCTGTGGGCAACTCTAGTTTAACCCATGGGAAATCGTCGAGACGGGGCAAATCACATGCCCTGTTAGCTGCAGAGTCATGTATCCTGGTATCCTCTCCAGCAATGAAGGAGCTGATGTATTTGCACATTCAAATCTGCAGTCATTGGTTGAGGGCTACTCCTTGCAGGAATGTTTAATTCCCCAGCGTTTCTGGCCCACAGGGGGCCAGAGTAGCCTTTTAGCTCCTGAGAAAGCCCTCAGGCAAAGAGATACAGATATTGGCAGTTGGGAGTTAGCTGGAACACATCAGAGTGACAAATGAGCGCTAGCGGTGAGACTCGGAAAATGTCTGAGACATCTCTCCTTCCACTGACCGAAGTGGAGAGGCAAAACGTGGCATCCGGGATGGAGGCACATGGTCCTTCCACAGAGGTCCAACTGTTACCTGAGGTCTGAAGCACAGTGCGCAGCCCCTGAGCCCTGATGTATGGAGCACAGTAAACTCTTGAGTCACAAGCATGAGTGATGTTTAACTGAGAACTACCAGGTCGACTAGTGGAGAAGGCAGTGGCACCCTACTCCAGTACTCTTGCCTGGAAAATCCCATGGACGGAGGAGCCTGGTAGGCTGCAGTCCATGGGGTCGCTAGAGTTGGACACGACTGAGCGACTTCCCTTTCACTTTACACTTTCATGCATTGGAGAGGGAAGTGGCAACCCACTCCAGTGTTCATGCCTTGAGAATCCCAGGGATGGGGGAGCCTGGTGGGCTGCCGTCTATGGGGTCGCACAGAGTTGGACACGACTGAAGCGACTTAGCAGCAGCAGCAGCGGGTAGACTGGGGGCTTCCGTGGTGGCTCAGATGGTACAGAATCTGCCTGCAATGTAGGACACCGGGCTTGATCCCTGGGTCGGGAAGATCCTCTGCAGAGGGGAATGGCAACCCACTTCAGTGTTCTTGCCTGGAGAATCCCATGGACAGAGAAGCCTGGCGGGCTACAGACCATGGGGTCGCAGAGTTGGACAGGACTGAGCGACTAACACTTTCACTTTTTGGTAGACTAGACTGTGTTGACCTTGACAGCACTGACGTTTGGGGCTGGGTCATTCTTTGCTGGGGAGGGGCTATCCTATGCACTGTAGGATGTTTAGCAGCATCCCCGGCCTCCACCCATGAGATACAGTGGCACCTTCCCACCTCCAGCTGGGTCCACCAAAAATGTCTCCAGATTTCCCAGTGTCCCCTGGGGAGTGAAACTGCCCCCACAGAGAACCACTGATGTAGATCCTGCATGCATTGCCAATTCCCAGAGAACTGGAATAATTACTGATTCCCAAAGAGTTAAATTATAGGTGCCTGGGCAGAGGAGTTCCCACCTAGTGGAGGAAACAAACAAATATAAACTCTAAGGACAAGTCACTCTGTGTTGCAGCACTTAGAAATATGTAAAGGAAGGAGAACTAGTTCAGGAATGGAAAGGATGGATTCTTTGAAGAGTGGGGATGGGCAAGGAAGGCTGTATAGAGCCAGAGACAGCTGAGTAAGGTTTTGAAGGATGAAGAGGAGTTTTCCAGATGAGTGATACCATGTGTAGAAGTTAAATATAATCTTTGATGATGGTGGAGACTTGGGAATGCTATAATAATTGATGCTGGAAATGCTGACTTCAGAGCCTTCTCACAGTCAGGCCAGATTGCAGGACTGTAATTGAATCAGCTTTACCTTGTGATAACAAAGCATTCTGAGTGCATATGGACCTGGGTTCCAGCCCTCCTCTGTCCATCCACCAGCTGTGAACTTTTCTGATTCCTTCCCCATTTTCTCATCTGTAAAATGGGTATAATACCTATCTTATGGGTCTGTCTTGAGGACTAAATCATGCTAAACTTTCAGCCCTGTACCCGGCATGTAGTATGAGAACAATACCTGACAGTTAATTACCATAAAGATTATGAAATAGGCTGAATTTGCATAATAATGGCTAACTTTTAACAAGAGTGTATTCTGCTCCAGGCACCAACACAAGGGCCTGTCTGTCACAATAGGTATTGTGATTGCTATCTCCATTTTACACGGGAAGAGGCCAAGGCACAGTAATTTGTACAGTGGGTGAATGGTACTCAAATGCCAGCAGACATGTGAACAAGCAGTCTCTTTGCTGGATGCTTTAGTACTTAGCATTTCTCCTTAATTTTTTGGAAGAAATCAAGGGCTTGGTTATAAAGTTATTTTTACCAAAGTTTTAGAGCCAGTGTAGCAACTTTTGAATAATGAACTTGTCTCACTGTTGACTGAAGGTCCTTAATGCAGTTATAGAATATTAATAAGAAAATGAGTGAGCAGAGACTTATTTTTAACCACAGTATCTGTGCTGGCCTCTCAGTGAGAGTCTACTAGGTTAGATGATGAATCACTCAATGCTGACCCCTTCCAGAAATGTCTGTGAGAGGAACACAAAGGGAAACTTTCAGCTGCTTAACCCTCCCCCCTGTCCCCACCCCCAGGCTATTGAAAAAAATGCTGAAAGTGTGTTTGTCAGCCTCCTGGATACCAGGTCCAGAACAGGAGGGGGTTTGTCTTCTCTCCCCCTGTGACAGGGACACATGGTGTTCTTGGTGTTACGGGGAGCAGAATGTGTTCCAAGGACTGCTTTTAAATCCAGCTTCCCGCCGTGTGCCAGCGATGGAAATCAGCACAGGGTCCCGGTGTCTAGAGGAATACCCTTCTTTCGCTATGCACTTGTTTCTGGCTAAGCTCTCATCTTTGATGGCCTCTCCTTGTAGGAACAGAAAATACAGCTCAGTGAGGGCATGGACCTGGTCTGCCATACGTAGTTCTGTGTCCTGAACCCATTGGAGTTGCTCCAACAAGAAATAGTCAGTGAAGGAAAGGTGTGGATGCTCCTTCTTTCCCAATACCACCTGTCACCTGCCTGGACTACACCTTTGTTTGTCCCATCTTGGGCTCAGGCCCAGACTCCAGTCCTTGCCAGCCACGTATTCTGGGGTAAATTCCTTCCCCTGTTTATGCCCCACCAGTAAGGTGGCATGTGTATACTCAGTCATGTCCAGCTCTTTGTGACCCCATGGACTGTAGCCAGCCAGGCTCCTCTGTCCATGGAGTTTTCCAGACAAGAATACTGGAATGGGTTGCCATTTCCTTCTCCAGGGGATCTTCCCAACCCAGGGATTGAACTTGTGTCTCTTGTGTCTCCTGCACTGACGGCAGATTCCTTACTGCTGGCGCCACCTGGGAAGCCCATGGGTAAGGTGGAGCGAATAACAATTCCATGCAGAAGGAGGCCGGAAGAAGCCAGTCTAAAGCACTTGGCTTGTAGAAAGTACTCTTGGTGGTAGTTCGTTTGCTTATCATTTCGAGATGGAGCTGGATCCGTTGGCGATATCCCTCGGGTTGGGGAGAGGGACTGGCATCCTAGAATTCCCCAATCCTTCCCTTGGAGGGATAGTAAGGTGCCCTCAGGTTCTGTATTCCAGATAATGTTTGAAATCTTCTGGTGAGCCCGTGTTTTCCAAATGACAAAAACCGTGGCAGCCTAGAGAAAGAGGCATCTGCAGCAGCTTTGCTCTCATTAGCTGTGGCCCAGGCTCCAGCTGGCCCCCTTTCCTTGCTGCCAGGCAGCACCTGCTGTCTGCCTCCTACTCAGACATCTGTGGGTCAGTAGCAACCCCAGAACATTCTGTGCCAGAATGTGAATGCAGCTTGGACTATGCCTGACTAGGTGATTAGCTGGTTGTTTTCTCTGCACGACACCCCCCAAAATGTTTTTACTCACCATGCCTCACCCATACCCATTCCTGCCTCCTCCACTTTCTATTCTTTCTTGAATATGCATGCTTCACTGTACCCCTTCTCTAGAGAGACAGTCAGCCCCTCCAGGGAGAGGCAGGGTCATGTAGTGGGTCCGGGCTCAGGCTCAGAAGTCCAAACTTGGAGGGTGTGGATCCCAGCTCTGCCGTGGAGCTGCTGTGTGAACTTGGGCAAGTTACTCAGCTTCTCTGTGCGTTCTCCTGGTCTATAAATGAGAATAATAGTACTGCCTGTCTGACAGGGTCTTTGAGAGATTTAAACAAGCCAAGCTCATGTAAAGCATGTAGCATGTGCTTTGACACATGCTGAGTCTTCAGTGAAGCTTAGCTGATATCAAAATCTCACAGTGACAAGTGGTAGCAAAAGAGGATGGTACTGCTTCAACCATGAGAGCTTGCATGTAGTCAGGCTGCCGAGGGATCTGGGATCGAACATCCAGTTGGCTGTGGATTTGTCTAAAAATTTCTTCCTTTCTTCCTTTCTTTGACTGTGTTGAGTCTTGGTTGTGGTGCATGGGCTTAGTTGCCCTGCGGCAGGTAGAACCCTCCCGGACCTGGGATCAGGTCCCATTGCGAGGCGGATTCTTTACCACTGGGCCACCAGGGAATTCCTTGCCATGGATTCCAATGGCAACTCTCAATAGTGGAATTGTTCAAAGGACCTTAAGGGCTCATTAAGTGAAAGTGTTAATTACTCAGCTGTGTCCGACTCTTTGCGACCCCATGGACTGTAACCTGCCAGCCTCCTCTGTCTGTGGAATTCTCCAGGCAAGAATACTGAAGTGGGTTGCCATTCCCTTCTCCAGAGGATCTTCCTGACCCAGGGATTGAACCCGGGTCTCCTGCATTGCTGGCAGATTCTTTACTGTCTGAGCCACCAGGGAAGCCCGAGGGCTCATAAAGGCAATGGCTATTGTGCTTCTGTAACCTGATGAATCCAGGTTAAATGTCAGGGAGTGAGGCTGCCAGGGAATGAGTGGTTAATGATCACAGCGGGTGTAAGGCTAGTAATGGAGGAATGAGAGTAAGTGCCAAGGAAGGATAGTGTGGTAACAGTGACTGGGGCTTGCTAGCTAGCTGCTGGGCTCACTGGGTGAAAAGTCACAAAACCCTGAGAGGAAAAAGGTGCAGTTCTTGCTTATGGAAAGGAGAGGGACATCAGAGGTCAAAGACGATCCTGTCCAGTTCTCTAACTCCAGTAATTACACAATGTTCAAACAAACACTTAGTGACCTTGGTGCCTTTCAGCCAGAGGATACACTCAACAGGACAGTTTGTTACTTCTGTAACGTCGGAACACTGGCTAGGTAAACTTTAAAGCACCCGACAGATCTTCCTGCAAGGTGCAATAGCACCGAGATGAAAGACAGAACTCATGCCCGGGCTACGGGGCCAGCGCATTCCTGGAGACGAGAGGATGGTCAGGTCAGAAGGCTTGGGTGGGGTGGGGCTGGGCTGTGCGGGACGATGAGAAGGGAAGAATCACTTTATATTCCTGGACAAAAGAGAAATGATAAGTGGAATAATGGGTTATTATAGCACACTCATTGTAGCCTGTTTCGGTATTGGGCAAAGACACTTGCTTTCCCCAGGGGTTGAGGTAATGTGTGCTTCCTTCTGTGAACCAAGTCCTTCCTGGAAATGTAAAGGTGTCAGGAAAGGAGTAAAAATTGGGAAATATAATCTGCTCATCAGAAAACAACTGGTTCTGAAATGTTTCAGACTTTTGAAGAAAATGTGTGGTTCCTGCACCCTGATGCCTAGTGATGAACCAGACACATGGTTCCCTTCCCAATGAGTATGTGTTGAATGAATGAATGAATGATCTTCATACATTTTCATAGAGATATGTTCTCCTTTAGTCGTTGCTGTTTAGTTGCTAAGTCATTTCTGACTTCTTTGCAACCCTGTGGCCTGTAGCCCACCAGGCTCCTCTATCCATGGATGACTGCTTACATAACATATTAATAAGGTGTTTAGTGATGACTTGGAAAAACTGTACCTTGTACTAAAATCATCATCTGTGATTGCATCTTGAAGAACTTCAGCACCCAGACGTGAGCTGTAGTCCTTAATGAGGATGTCACCTGCATTCAATCCCGCATTCTAGAGGTTCGAATGTTAACATTTTCAGCAATCATTGCTGAAGGAATTGGTCCAAATAAAAGCCTATGCATCTCAGCTCTGCCGTTTACCTGGTATGTGATAACTGTATTTCCCTGTGCAAGCAAGTACATTAAGACAGTGTTGTCAGTTAACCCTGCTGCAAAAGCTCTTCAGTCCAAGGATTTAAAAGCAAAAGTGTTTAAGTGGTGTTGCTCTGTGACCTGAACTTGGTGTGATGGGAAAGCCAGCAGGCTTAGTTTTCATGTTGGAAAGACACTTTCTGATATTGCTAAATACGTAAGGTATTTGGTTCAGTGTTGTACTCTGGGACCCTGTTAGCATTTCTTATCTCTCTTCAACACAAAGTGTAGGTATTACAAAGACCACCAGCGCCTCCGGTCATTTTTCCTCTTCAATTCCCTCCATAATTGGGAAGAAATGGCTGTTGTTAATTGTTAAGTGTATCTATTGAGTGCTTGTTACCAGTTTGGGGCTCAGTTTTAGGGTTTACTAGAATTGGGATGGCACTCAAATACTCTGTCCTTTTATACATTGATTTGTATTTGCAGAAGCCCAAAAGATGTCTTAAAAAGTCTAATGAAGAAGAAATTGCTGATTATTCAGGAAATCAAAAAGAAGAGATCAATGCGGAAAGGTTGGATTTTGAGCAAGGACTCTCTGTATGTGTTTGACACTACCGAGTTGTGAAAAACCTAATGATTTTCATTTTTCACATTAATTTAAATGATTTATTCTGTTCACATTTTGGCTTATTTCTCCTCACTGCTTTAAACTAATTTCTTAAAGTTCATTTGTTCATGGTTTCATTTTAAAGGATATTAATATTATGATTATAAAAGTTCTATATGCTTATTATAACCAATGGTTAAAATTTTTTTAAGTATAAATAAGGGGGCAGAATCACCTGTGATTCCTTCAACCAGAGATAATCGCTATTCAAATGTATCTTTTTCTAGTCATAATGTAGGATAATATTTGGGACCATGCTTTATATCTTCAGTCTTATATCTGTTTTTTAGATTATCCCCCTCCATTATTTTTTTTTTTTTTCAGAAAAGGAACTCAAATCACTATACTGTAAATTCCTGTTCTAAAGTCCCTTCTGCTCCTAGTGACTGTTCTTAAGTCCCTTCTTGTCTTGTGTGGGCTGTGTGAAGGGCCTCTCCATGTCCAGCTGCATGGACAGGCACTAGGTGGACAAATGGAAACATGGATAAGGACTTACATCTTTTAATGGCTCTGTCATTCTTCGCTGCTGCTGTGGCATTGTTTGCTTAACCTTTCAGAGGGAATGAACTGAGTTGTTTCTAATTTTCTTATTATCTAAATAGTGCTACAAATAATCGTCTTTGTCTGATTGAATTTACTTTTCTTGGACAGTGTTCCCAAGATGGGGTTGCCAGGCCCATGAATATAAACAGACTTATAATACTTGTTACCTCTTTACAGTGTTACTTAATCCAATTAATACTGCCACCTATGATGTCCAAATGTACTTGTTTGCAGAGAGCCCACTCCTGTCCAATCTGTCATTATATTTGCTGGGTTTCTCCGGTGACTTAGTGGTAAAGAACCCGCCTGCCAATGCAGGAGACACGGCTTTGATCCTTGGAGTCAGGAGGATCCCCTGGAGAAGGGAATGGTGACCTACTCCAGTATTCTTGCCTGGGAAACCCAATGGACAGAGGAACCTGAGCAGCTGCAGTCTCTGGGGTCTCAAAAGAGTCAGACACGACTGAATCAGACACAACAACAATTGATATTTGCTGCCTTAGTAGAGATCTAAAATTAAGTGAAACAGATTTGAATTTACTTTTTGAAACTCTTATCTTTTTGTCACCAGAGGTACATATAATCCTTGCCAAAAAAGTGACATGAGTTTGTTAACTATTACCTAAACAATACTTTAAAACATATAATGTATTATTAAAAAGTTAGTTTCTACTAAGTAATAAAATTAACATAAGGATNAATTTACTTTTTGAAACTCTTATCTTTTTGTCACCAGAGGTACATATAATCCTTGCCAAAAAAGTGACATGAGTTTGTTAACTATTACCTAAACAATACTTTAAAACATATAATGTATTATTAAAAAGTTAGTTTCTACTAAGTAATAAAATTAACATAAGGATTTAATGTTTGGGAAAAGTTCTGAAAGAAAAGACATGCTTCCATTTTGATTTTCCCTCATTTTTTTCTTTATCTTCTCACCAAATTCTCAGAAATTTTACCACTCTCAATGCCATTCACCTGCTTGACCTAAATGTTTCAAGCAAGCCTAAGCAATAAGAAAAAAGTGATATTCTAGACCTTCAGAACCAATTTCCTTTCAAGTGGTGGAGAAGGGTCCTTGGATTTCCTTGCCTAGGAAAGGAAAGATGCCGTGTGTTCTTGACCCAAAGTGGCTATCTTGGAATGCACCCCCTCTGTGCTCACATCTGAGCCAGAGACATTCTGCCCAGAACTGCAGGTGAGCCCTAGTCACTTCCTGGAGTCTTAATCTTAGCAAGCACACAGCCATAACATTTGGCTAGAGAAGCACATAAGCATGAGAGGATTCTCTCCAAACCTTTCTCCTCTCCAGGGACACCAGTGGGGTGGAAGATCTTATCCCTGTACATTTATAAGACAAAGCAACACAAACCCCTAATATCCTTGTTAAAAATCAATTAGTAATGTTGTATGGGTTGATTATAGGTTTGTGAGTATGAATTTGGAAAAGAAAGTTACAGGCTCCCTCAATTTGGTCTACTTGATGGTACTGAACCATCAAGTTGAATTCAAGAACATCCAAAGTGTAAACGTCCAACGAGTACAAGGCTCTGGAGGCTTTAGAATCACGACGGCTGGATGTCTTACAGCTCACTCGGAAGACTAAGACGATTGGTGCGAGTGGTCGGCTGTGTGTTTCACATGATTACTTTCACGTGGTTATTTTACTTAACATCTAAAGAGAAAAAACAGCTCTGTAGTGGGCAGTGCTGTGATCACCCCTGCCTCTCTCTGTCTGAGAAAACTGAGCAGAGTTACCTTCCCATATCCAGTGAGACAGTCAGCCGAGGTGCTGAGTCTCAGTCTATAACCGACCTCACTCACTCCAGAGTCATGTGTTGACCAGTCCCCGCTGACCCACAGCACCCATGCAGTCAAACAAGACGGTCAGCAGGCAGGACCCACGGGTGCTGCCCTCCCAGTGAGCTGCCGAGTGCCCCCAGGTGCTAATCACCAAAAATGGGGCCAGTTACAGGAGAGAACAGAAAAGGGGCCGAGGCGATGAAGAGGGTGGAAGTGCAACAGGAGGGCATTGAGGGCCAAAAGGAGGAGGAGGAGGGCAGCCCACCGTGGTTGGCATCATCACAGAGCCTCTGATACTCGTTTCTCATCCTAAGAATAAAGTCTGTGCTTTGAACTTTTCTTCCACTGAGGGGGAAGATTGTGACTTCCCACTGGGTGAGAGAGCCTGCTGCAAGGCAGAAAGCCTCTGAAGGCGTGTGTTTTGTCTTTGACATTCAAGCACATTTTATACCACCTTCTATCATATCTCTGTGTTTATTTCTGTATGTTATTTTAAATGACCATTTAAATGATTCTAATATGCAATCATTTATGAGTTTCCATTGCTTTCAAAACACCACATGGGTGGGGAGGGAACTACATTAAAAGGCACATTCCATTTTCAGAAATATTGAAATATGGGGACAAGGTGTAGCTTAGAATGGAGACAGTCAGCAAATTCTGAGTGAAATCACTGCTCCTGGAAGCTGTGCCATGTTTCTGGTGGGGCTGGGTCTGTCTTCTGGTGTATGTTTGTGTGCATGCGGGGGTAGGCAAGTACCTTGGTGTCTAATGCACAACCTTAGATGTGTTGTAGGGTGGGGGTGGGGAGTGTGTTGGGTTTGAGGCTGAGAGGTGTAAGGAATTGCCCAGTGCCCATTCTGAATTCTTTTCTGTCATCCCTTAGGACAGAGTTCCTAGACCTTGGCAATCTTGGCATTTGGAGCCAGTTAACCCTGTTTTGGGAGATGGTCAGCAGCATGCCTGGCCTCTATCCATGAATTTCATCCCTTGTGCCTGGTTGTAACAACCAGAAATGTCTACAGATGCTACAGAATTGCCCCTGCTTAAGAGTTGCTGCGTTATGGCCAAAGAGAAGCTCCCAAAGCAGTGGACCAATACAGAGCCCTTGGCATTTCTGTTCTTGGGAAAAATATTGTGATTAAGAACAAAGTTTCTGAAGTTAGGCTGAGATTTTCAAAACCCACTTCCTCTGTCATTTTGGGCAGATAACTGCACTTTTGGGGGCCTCAGTTTCTTTGCCTGTCAAATGGGGATAAGAGTAGCACCTACCTCTGTGACCTCCCGGGATCATTGTGGGTATAAAATGCTTGGAAGGACACCTGGAGTAAGTGCTTTGGACATATTAGCTACCATTACTATCAATGTTATTATTGTTGCCATTATTATTAAGGGTCCTTTGGCCACCCCCACTGGCTGGAATAATTACTGGCCATCTCTCGCCTGCAGGCTCCCACCTCCAGATAGTGTTGATAGGGCTTCTCACTCCCTGATCAAGCTCTTCACTTTTCCTCCTTAGATCCATCCTCTCTCACCCTCTGAATTCTCATTTACTTCTGCAGTGCTGTTTACCATCGCATTAGCCCACTCACTCCCAGCCTAATCCTTGGAGTGAAAAGTGTGCATTATGTTTATTACAAAATAAGAGCAACTCGCGTTCTCTCTCCTACCCTCTGTCTTCTCTCTCCCTCTCTCTCTGTCTCGGGTTTGGTGCAGCTCACTCTGAGATATTTTTATCAATCTAAATGGAGATGATACTATTAGGAAGTGAAAGAGGAAAAATTGTGCCAGTCCTTTGGAGAAGCAAGCTAGAACCTAGCTGTTTCCTCGGCCATTGGAAAGGCTTCTAGAAGGACAACCTTGGCACCAGGACAGGATAAAAATGCCTCATCTCTGTGACCTCTGAGGATTGGCCAAAGCAAGAGTGGATAAAGAGCTAACCTACCCCGCCTGCCAGCCAAAAATAGGCTGACTGCGTCACAGGGCTTTTGGTCATTAAACCTTTCCTCTGTAGAAGACTGTGGTTCCAACTGGAACGGGGCCAGGGATGGGTTAAGGTAATTCACTCCCAACCCTGAAATTCCTCTCTTTGCATCAGAGGCAGCCTTGGAAATTGAGTAGTGCTACATGGGGGTGTAAATTCATATCCAGGAATGATATATAAGCAGCCAGCTGAGGGAACATGTGCAATGAGGCTACTTATAGATTAACTATTCTTTGTCTTTTAAATAACGAAGACCTATTTTTTGGATCAATCAGTTTATTTTTTTAACTTTTGTTTCTTCTTCTAAAGGTTAACTCATGTTTGTTGTAGAAGGTTTGAACATAAAGAATCAATAAGAAATTAAAATCTATCCATCATCTTACCATTACAGCCACTGGAAACCTTTTGTGCCTTTTTTTTTCTTGTATCTTGATGCAATGTACAGTTTTCCTAAAATTGTGATCATATGCAGTTTTCTGTCTTTTCATTTTAAAAGTACACACAAAGTACTCACAATGATACTGCATCTCAGATTCAATTCAAACGTTAGTCGCTTCAGTTCAGTTCAGTTCAGTTCAGTCGCTCGGTTGTGTCCGACTCTTTGCCACCCCATGAACTGCAGCACGCCAGGCCTCCCTGTCCATTACCAACTCCTGGAGTTCACTCAAACTCATGTCTGTCAAGTCGGTAATGACATCCAGCCATCTCATCCTCTGTCGTCCCCTTCTCCTCCTGCCCCCAATCCCTCCCAGCATCAGGATCTTTTCCAGTGAGTCAACTCTTCACATGAGGTGGCCAAAGTATTGGATGCTATTCAGCTTTAGCATTAGTCCTTCCACAGAACACCCAAGACTGATCTCCTTTAGAATGGACTGGTTGGATCTGCTTGCAGTCCAAGGGACTCTCAACAGTCTTCTCCAACACCACAGTTCAAAAGCATCAATTCTTCGGGGCTCAGCTTTCTTCACAGTCCAACTCTCACATTCATACATGGCCACTGGAAAAACCATAGCCTTGACTAGACTGACCTTTGTTGGCAAAGTAATGTCTCTGCTTTTCAATATGCTATCTAGGTTGGTCATACAACCTTTTCCTTACAAGGAGTAAGCGTCTTTTAATTTCATGGCTGCAATCACCATCTGCAGTGATTTTGGAGCCCCCAAAAATAAAGTCTGCCACTGTTTCCACTGCTTCCCCGTCTATTTCCCATGAAGTGATGGGACGGGATGCCATGATCTTCATTTTCTGAATGTTGAGCTTTAAGCTAACTTTTTCACTCTCCTCTTTCACTTTCATCAAGAGGCTTTTTAGTTCCTCTTCACTTTCTGCCATAAAGGTGTTGTCATCTGCATATCTGAGGTGATTGATATTTCTCCCAGCAATCTTGTCACTTAGTTGTGTTCAACCCTTTGTGACCCCATGGGCTGTAGCCCACCAGGCTCCTCTGTCCATGGAATTGTCCAGGCAAGAATACTGGAGCAGGTTGCCATTTCCTTCTCCAGGAGATCTTCTGACCTAGAGATCTCATGTGACCTATATCTCATAAGGTCATTAAATATATTACTTGAGAACCAGGTGGATTTTTGCTTATTAACTTCCTCTTGATGGGGCTGAGTGTACATGTTGGTAGGACGAGGCTCTGGTCTGGAGTATTCTTCAGACTCCACAGTCCCAGGAGGAGCTGATGTGCCATCTGTGGGAGCAGAGACATGCTGGTCATTCAGGGAGGTGGGGAAGAAATGGGAGGCTGCCAAGCTGCCCTGGAGAAAGCATGGCACAGGGAGTGGAGTGTGGGCTCCTAAGGAAAGCACTTCTGCGTTGTATTCTGTCCATGCCACCAATCATTTTCCTGACTTTGATTAATCTGTCTCACCCTCTAAACCTCAGTATTCCCATCTATAAAATGGAGCTAATGGTTGTGTCTATTTCTTTGGATTACTGGGGATAGTACCTGACTCAAAGTGGGTACACAGTTGTGATCATTAGTATGGTAGCATGATTAATCCCTCAAATGAAGACTGGATCAGCTGACTCCATTCTATGAGGATAGTGGGTAGATGGGTTCACCCTGTAAGAAAATGTCTAAAAGAAAATAAAAATGTGAATAAAAATGTGGATTGGATTTATTGGATTTAGCACCTCACCTCACCAGAGGGGAGGTGCAGTCAAGTTAGAGGGTCCAAAGAATGGAGTTAGGGCTCCTTCCGTTATGCTTTTGAGGCCATTAGTGGAGGATGCTTCCAATGCCTGCTAGGAGGTTACCCACCCCAGAGTCTGGGTCTAGACCAGAGAGAGTCTCCAACCCCAGCCGAGTGTCTTCCTAATCAGGCTTGATGGAGCATCTAAGAGTATTTAATACATCATGGCACCCCACTCCAGTCCTCTTGCCTGGAAAATCCCATGGACGGAGGAGCCTGGTAGGCTATAGTCCATGGGGTCACTTTGAGTCGGACACGACTGAGCGACTTCACTTTCACTTTTCACTTTCATGCATTGGAGAAGGAAATGGCAGCCCACTCCAGTGTTCTTGCCTGGAGAATCCCAGGGACGGGGGAGCCTGGTGGGCTGCCGTCTATGCGGTCACACAGAGTCAGACACGACTGAAGCGACTTAGCAGCAGCACCCGTTTTGTTGCTGCAGCCAAGGTTGTTAAGACTTGGAATTGACACATTGGGATGAAATCTTATCTCCCAGCGCCTTTGTGGAAGGATTGCCAGGTAGCAGGGGTTCAGGTCTGGCTCCAGTCAGGAGCAAGAAAGCATATGAGATGGTTGGAGAGACCTGGGTTTGAATCCTACTTCTGCAGTAGCTTTAGGACTTTGGGTAAGCATCACACACTCAATCTCTCTTTACCTTCTCACTTGATCCATGTTAAACATCTGTACCTTGTGGGTTGATGTTGAGCATTAAAAGAGATAAAGTCTAGGACATGCCTAGCACCATGCTGGACTTGGTATAGATACTAAAAAATGTTGATATCATCTTCCACCTTCTCACTCAGCAAGATAAAACAAGGAATAAGAGAATCTCTTGGTTTATCCATCTGTAAATATGAAGGGATAATAAAAGTTAATGGCTCGCTCAGCCTCTAAGGTTTGGGAAATATTTGTCTTGTCCTCTGATTTTCAGTCCTAAACATCAGTAGTGAGTTTCCAGTATTTGCTGGCACATCCTGGAAGATAACCATTGAGTGTATACCATGTGCTGAGCACTGAACTCAGCCCTTTGCATGGGTCATCCCATTTAGGGATTACAGTCCATAAAGAAGAAAAACAGAGGCTCAGAGACATTATTAAGAGACTCATTCCAAGTTTCTTACTTCATAAGTGGTAGAGGTGGGATTTGTGCTTAAACCCTTGGACAGAGAATAGATCAAACCAGACAATCCTAAAGGAAATCAACTCTGTATATTCATTGGAAGGACGGATGCTGAAGCTCCAATACTTTGGCTACCTGATGTGAAGAGCTGACTCATTATAAAAGACCCGGATGCTGGGAAAGATTGAAGGTGGGAGGAGAAGGGGGTGGCAGAGGATGAGATGGTTAAATAGCCTTACTGACTCAATGGACATAAGTTTGAACAAACTCTGGGAGATAGTAAATGACAGGGAAGCCTAGCATGCTGTAGTCCATGGGATTGCAAAGGTCAGATATAATGCAATGACTGAATGACTCTACTTCTGGAGACCATTTTTACAACTAAAGACTTCTGGCCCCCCATTGGCAAAGATAAGTACAAAACAGACTAAAATGGCCATTTCAGCAACTGAATTGAAGCCCCCCTGAGCCCAAGGACTGTGGGTTATCCACTCTGACCCCTCCCAGGCAGGCATGCAGCAAACAGGAACTTGTGGAAGACTGTATGGAAAATCTAAGCATCTGAGTCTAAGCATCTTCCTTTAAATGCAGATGTCCTGTGGACAGCAAGTGCCTTAGACACGTAACTCCACTATAAGAGAGACCAGGACTTTCTCGGGTCCCTGGGTGACTGTTCAGAGTGAAGGAGACTGAGAATCTGGAGGGGAAGGACGCTCCCTCAATTTTCATTTCCCCACAAAAGGAAGGAAGGAAAGGACCAGAGATGAAGAAGACAGCTTCATAGGTTTCCAAGCAGAAAACCGTCTGAATTATTGATTTCCAGGACTTGGACGTTAGCTGAACAAGGTTCGGTGGTTAGCAAGCTGCATGATGAATCCATGTTTCTAAGGACTTACAGAAAGCTGCAACTTCATCCATCATTTAGTTTCTTGTTCCCGGGAATGTTGGCCTTTGATTCCCTTTGTGCTTTTGATTCCTTCCTGATTCCTCTTTTTTTTTTAATTTTATTTTTATTTTGTATATGTATTCTTTTTTTTTTTTGACTGCTGGGTCTTCGTTGCTGTGTGTGGGCTTTCTCTAGCTGTGATGAACGGGAGCTACTCTTCCTTGTGGTGTGCAGGCTTTTCATCGCGGTGGCTTCTCTTTTTGCAGAACTCAGGCTCTCGAGAGGGGGCTTCGGTAGATATGGCACACAGGCCTAGTCTTTCCACCACATGTGAAATCTTCCCAGACCGGGGATCGAATCCATGTTCTCTGCCCTGGCAGGCGGATTCTTAACCACTGGACCCCCATGGAAGTCTCTGATTCTCCCTTTTAATGTGGCCTTGGCTTTTATCTTTATTTCATCCATAGAGTGCATACCGTAATTCTGGCCTTATTCCTCACTCTCTAGGTGCACCCATTTGCATCCTAACTTCCCATTTTGCTGCCCGTTGCTCCCAGATTCACCTCCCGCATGGTTCTGCCTGTGCCTGAACCTTGCCTTCCCCAGCCCGCCCCTGGGCGTTTGCCCTCAGCTTCCTCTTCCTGGTGCACGTCTCCACTTCTCTGTCCCTATGCAGTGTCTACCTACAGCCTTCTAGGCGCAGCCCACGTCCTCCTCCTCTGTGACTCCTCTGTTTCGTCCGTCCCTTTGTCACTCCGATTGCGCTGATGCGTTTGTGCATCTGTCTGTTCCTTTCNGCCCCTGGGCGTTTGCCCTCCGCTTCCTCTTCCTGGTGCACGTCTCCACTTCTCTGTCCCTATGCAGTGTCTACCTACAGCCTTCTAGGCGCAGCCCACGTCCTCCTCCTCTGTGACTCCTCTGTTTCGTCCGTCCCTTTGTCACTCCGATTGCGCTGATGCGTTTGTGCATCTGTCTGTTCCTTTCATAGTTAACCATGTGCTTCCCCTGTCCCCTCTAGCCTTTCTCCCCATCTACTCAGGAAGTCTTTGAATGTCTGTCTTCATATGGCGACCCCATTACATACAGGGCTCTCTGCTGAGAGCTGAGGGACAGCCAAGAGGAATATCGGGTTTGCCCATCAATAGACGCTTGAGGGAAGACACCACAGAAATAAGTGTCCATTGGCCTGACTCATGGCTGGAAGTTCTTTCACCAACAGCAGAGGAAGCCAAGGCAGGCATGTCTCTGCTTTTGACTTTCCTCATTTCTTCTCTGCAGAAGCAGATGCCTGAGGAACGCTTTAGTGTTAGCCTGGGTTCACAGTCCTATTCCTAGCGAGGTTGTGCCCATGAGTCCCAGAATCCACCAGCTATGTGAATTCAGCATCTCCCACAGGGCAACGTGGGGATGCTGTTGGTGGGTTGGGCACTTTCTCTGAATGAGAGCAAGAACCCAGCTCAACCGAGGTGAAGCCCAGACCACCACAGGGAGTACAGTCCTTGACAGGGTCAGAATGGAAAGCTGGCTTCAGAGGGAGAGGCCCCTTCTGCCACTTCGGCATGTCCTAAAGCTCACCGCACCCAGCTTCTTTGTTGTCATTTTTCTTAGGAATAAATGAGTGTGATAATTCATTTAATAAATATTTGCCGAGCACACCATTCTCTGATGCCCTAGTTCCTCCCTGGCACAAAGATAAATATGACTGTCTCTGCTCTAACTAAGTCAACATCTAAGAAAGAAGGTATATGCAAATTACTCAGAGAAAGATGGAAAATATGGGCACTCCTCAGCATTGTGTCCTTGACAGAGATTGCTAATCAAGCATAGAGCTCACCTTGAACCTGGATTCAGCTTCAGAATCCTTCTCAGTACATTGTTCTAGGCAGCCACTGTTATTGACTTGGGTATTGGGCAAGAGTCAACTGGCTTGTGAGCCATTCTTATCTTTGTTGTTCAGTAACTAAGTTGTGCCTGACTCTTTGCGACCCATGAACTGTAGCACACCAGGCTTTCCTGTCCTTCACTATCTCCCAGAGTTTGCTCAAACTCAGGTCCATTGAGTCGGTGATGCCATCCAACCGTCTCATCCTTTGTTGGCCCCTCCTGCTCTCAGTCTTTCCCAGCATCTTTCCCAGGGTTTTTTTGTTTTCAGTGAGACGGCTCTTCTCATCAGGTGGCCAAAGTATGGGAGCTTCAGCTTCAGCATCAGTCCTTCCAGTGAATATTCAGGACTGATTTCCTTTAAGATTAACTAGTTGGGTCTCCTTGCTGTCCAAGGGACTCTCAAGAGTCTTCTCTAGCACCACAATTCAGAAGAATTCTAATCTTTAAGGCAGTCTGAAGGCCACTGAGATAGAGGGAGGGGACTCACTGTATTGAGTCACTGTGTCTGTTGTTTAGTGGAAGTGCTCAAAAGTAACACTGCCTTGGGGAAACCCCCTAAGATCAGTCCTCATAATGTCTTCATGCTTCCCCTGCTCTCGCATGCTCCTTTCTGCCTGTGCTTTAAAGGCTTCTTTTTCCTCTCTTTCCCCACAGAAGTAATTGTGAGATTCAGCTCTCATCCTTTTTAAGGTCTTTGTTTTTGCTTGTTCTCCCACTTGGAGAGTTAATTGAAGTGGTCAACTCCCAAATCTTTATCTTCAGGTACATGTTTTTTTTTTTTTTCCAAAGTCTCCCCTTCTTCCTTTGGCATTGGAGCACCAGGATAACCTAAGCCTGCTTTATCTTCCCTACTCCCTCCCCAGCCCCCACTCCTTGCCTCCAGAGCCTCTACTGGGAGCATCTGGGTCCACTCATGTGGAGTCAGCTATGGGGCATCCTGCCCCATGCCTCTCTTCTCTGCTTTGTCACATCCTAGCCAGCATCTGCGGAGAAGGCAATGGCACCCCACTCCAGTACTCATGCCTGGAAAATCCCATGGATGGAGGAGTCTGGTGGGCTGCAGTCCATGGAGTTGCTAAGAGTCAGACATGACTGAGCGACTTCACTTTCACTTTGCATTTTCAACATTGGAGAAGGAAATGGCAACCCACTCCAGTGTTCTTGCCTGGAGAATCCCAGGGACTGGGGAGCACGGTGGGCTGCCGTCTATGGGGTCGCACAGAGTTGGACACGACTGAAGCGACTTAGCAGCAGCAGCCAGCATCTGCGTCTCAACTGAACTGTCACTTCACCTGGAAAGTCATCCCCAACTTCTTTATGATTTCTGAAGAGAACCAGGGGGCGAGATTCTTACTATCTTACTCTTTCAGTCATTCAGCCAGTAGCTGCTAACTGCCTCCCAAGGATCTGCAGTGAATACGATGCGAACTCGCCCTCAGGGAGCCTGGAGTCTGGTCACACTTCTGCTGCTGGTTGTGCTTGTTCATATGTCACACCTCTGCCATTAGACCAAACCCCTCGTGGCCACTGTGTCCCCACAGTCCTGTGTATATACCAGATGCTCCACATATCCTGGAGTGGACTGAAAGGTGGCCTCTCTCAAGTTTGATGAATATGTCGTCCTTCGGGCAGCTCAGAAAGGGTGGAGGGCTGGAGAAGAAGGAACTTGGAACAAGGTGGCTGGACCCCAAAGCAGTGGGAGCCAGGGTAGGGATGGACGCCTCAAATGGAAAGCAGTTGTGGTTAAAATGCGTTAAGGATATGACCTGGGTTTGCATTCCAGCTCTTCTGCTTAATAACTAAGAAACTTTGGCAAGTAACTTAACACATTATTGACCAGGGGATTTTTACAGAAACCTGTGGCTGACGATTTGTTATAGAAGTGAATATTGCTATATCTCCAATCAATAACATTTGGGTAACAAGTGTTATGTCTCTGGTCAATAAGTTGTTAATTTCTCTGTGCCTCGGTTTTCTCATCTGCACAATGGGTCTTAAAATGTCACCCTTATATAGTGGTTATGAGGTTTAAATAAGTAAGTGGGTTTAAATGAAAATAAAACACTGAATACAATGCTTGGACTACACATCAGCTATTACTTAGACTTTCCTGACAGTGGGATTTACTGGGGATTTTTAAAGTACTTTCTATAAACAAAGTGCATATTATTTATGTAATCTGAAAAACAGACAATAAAACTGTTTTTCTAAGAGACAAGGAAAGAGTCTGGTGGGTAAGGGGGTCACAGTCATCTCGGCTAGCCCCTGCTCCTTGCCCCATGTGTAGATTTCTTGGTGCGCTGCGTGTCAGGGAAGTAAGTTTCAGTCCCGCCACCCTGCCTGTTCTCTTTGGTCCCTCCTTGTCCTAAGAGTTTCACAGTGTCAGGTTCCAACCTTCCTGGATGCTGTCATGGTTTGCTCCTGAGAGTTGTTTGTTCTCGTAACTTGCTTGGAGAACAGAAATGAATCACCCAAGCATTCTCCTGGAGAGAGGATTCGCTGAGCACTGCGGTAGCAGGGGTTCCTCAGTACTGGGCAGAGGTCTCCGAAAGTGGGAAGGTATATGCAGTGCCGAGAGGAGGAAGGAGGGGGGCCAGCCTACGTTTGCAAAAGCAGGAGCCAAGTCCACACCTTTTATGAAGTGTTTTATGGTGAAGCTGTAATTGGAACCCTGCTATTTAGCAAGAATTATGAGGTGTGATGGTCTTAACGCTGCGAGTCCTGTGGGGACCTGAGAGAAACTGGCAGGGAAAACAGAAAAGCAGGCATCGTGGAGTGGGTCGCTTGGATTCCTCACGCTGCTTGAGTCTGCCTATCTATTATTTTTTAAATTATTGTTATTCATTTTTTACTCTGGGACATTCAAAACTCAAATTAGAGACAAACCAGAGATGTTTGACAGTTACCTGCTGTCTCTCTGAAACAGAATTGCGAAGCCTCATTGAGCAGTTCAGTTCTCTTACTACCTTCTAGAGACGAAAAGTGCCTCTGGGTCACTTCCAGCTCAGAGGGCAGGGGAATGGGACCCCGTCAGCGTTCTCAGGACCCAGAAGCCCTTGCCATATAGAAAGAGGGCGGTTGTCAGGGCCTCTATTATTTTTTAAATTATTGTTATTCATTTTTTACTCTGGGACATTCAAAACTCAAATTAGAGACAAACCAGAGATGTTTGACAGTTACCTGCTGTCTCTCTGAAACAGAATTGCGAAGCCTCATTGAGCAGTTCAGTTCTCTTACTACCTTCTAGAGACAAAAAGTGCCTCTGGGTCACTTCCAGCTCAGAGGGCAGGGGAATGGGACCCCGTCAGCGTGCTCAGGACCCAGAAGCCCTTGCCATATAGAAAGAGGGCGGTTGTCAGGCCCGTGGTTGATCCCGCTCATCATTGCCCCATCCTAATGTCTTAGTTGCCCGAGCTGAGGGACGGGCTTTCCAGGTGGCTCAGTAGTAAAGAATCTTCCCGCTCATCATTGCCCCATCCTAATGTCTTAGTCGCCCGAGCTGAGGGACGGGCTTTCCAGGTGGCTCAGTAGCTCAAATGGTAAAGAATCTGCCTGCCATGCAGGAGACCAGGGTTCGATTCCTGGGTTGGGAAGTTCCTCTGGAGAAGGGAATGGCAATCCACTCCAGTATTCTTGCCTGGAGAATTCCACGGACAGAGAAGCCTGGTGGGCTACAGTCCGTGGGGTTGCAAAGAGTCGGACACAACTGAGCAACTAACACACACACAGTAGTAAAGAATCTGCCTGCCAATGCAGGAGACTTGGGTTCGATCCCTGGATCAGGAAGATCCCCCGGAGAAGGCAATGGCTACCCATTCCAGTATTCTTTCCTGGAGATATCCATGGCCAGAGGAGCCTGGTGGGCCTACAGTCCATGGGGTCACAAAAAGTCAGACCCTACCGAGCACGCACACACAAGCTGAGGGAAGGGGCTCGCGTTCCTTTGGAAACTCAGAGCCTGCAGATTGCCCGAGGAAGGGATGTGGCCTCCTCTTTGTCTCTTTAACCCTATGAGGGATGGCGGCCACGACTCAGGCTTTTGGAGCCATGCTGTATCCAGAGCGACAATCTTCAGTGG
The DNA here is from genome assembly GCA_006408695.1 of Aepyceros melampus. Lineage (NCBI taxonomy): Eukaryota > Metazoa > Chordata > Mammalia > Artiodactyla > Bovidae > Aepyceros > Aepyceros melampus. The sequence goes on from SJXQ01009416.1 coordinate 374,224, forward strand.
TTGGAGAAGGACCAGAGGTTGTTCACCAGGGTCCATGAGTAAAAGGCTTCGGGGGTCTTGGGTTGGAAGGAGAATGTTTCTGTATGTGCGTTTTCAGGGGGAAACGCCTGCAATCACATCAAACATGCACTCAACCGAATTTGCCTGTCTGTGTGACGGTGAGGAAATCCTCCTTGCTGTTTTTAGAATTTGCCACCTCGCTCTGGCCTCTGGGCCTTGGCACTTGCTGTATTTGCTCTCAGAGTACACTCCCCAGGGTTTCCACGTGGTCACCCTGACTTTTTCAAGTCATTGATCAAATGTGCCCTCCTGACCCGCTTGTATACAATGGCCCTCCGTCACTCTCCGTCCCATCGCCTCACTCCATCGTTTTTCCCCAGTGCTTCGTGGTGCTGACACTGTATGACATTTTTGTTTATGATCGCTCTCTCTGGAAGCCTCTGTGGTGTTCACTGCTCTTTCTGTGGTATGTAGAATAGTGCCAAGACCAGAGTAGCTGCTCAAGTGCCAAGACCAGAGTAGCTGCTCAGTAAGCCAAGACCAGAGTAGGTGCTCAGTAATGGATGAGCAGATGCTCAGTACCATCTGAATGGATGAGTGGATGAACAAATTAATATCTTTGGTTATATTTGGGTCTCAGATGTAAAATGTATTTTTTTAAATAACAGAAGATGGAAGTCTGAGTTCTTTTTTAAAAACTTTTTATTGAAATATATTTGATTTACAATTCTGTGCTTGTTTCAGTTTCAGATGCAGAGAAAAGCAGTTCAGTTACAACACATATTTAAAATATATATATCCTTTTTTTTTTTTAACATTCTCTTCTGTTATAGGTTATCATAAAACATTGAGTATAGTTCCCTGTACTATACAGTAGGTCCCCACTGATCATCCATTCTATACACAGTGGTATATATATCCCAGTCCCAAACTCCTAATTTGTCCCTCTCCTGCTCCCCGAACAACCACAGATTTGCCTTCCATATCCATGAGTCTGTCTCTGTTCCAGAAATAAATTCACCTGCATCACTTTTCTAAACTCCACACACAAGCAATACCACACAATCCGTCCCTAACTCTCTGTCCTCCCCCCGCCCCCTGCAGCCTCCAGCACTCAACACACACACACCACATCTTTCCCATCCATCCATCTATCCATCCATCCATAGACACCCAGGCTGCCTTCATGTGCTGGCCACTGCAGACAGTGCCGCTATGAACACTGGAGTGTGAGTTATTAGTGGGGCTGCTTCTCAGCCATGTACCTTTCATCTGCTATGAAATACACGTGGGCACTGCAATGGACGTGTGTGTGTGTGTGTGTGTCTCAAAATGAAGCGGTCAGATCTTGGTGCACAGATATTATTATTATTAATAATTGTTATATCCTGGGGCACAGATAACAGGTTTCCCCCCCCCTTTGAAAATGGGAAGCCATGTACCTTTCATCTGCTATGAAATACACGTGGGCACTGCAGTGGACGTGTGTGTGTGTGTGTGTCTCAAAATGAAGCGGTCGATCTTGGTGCACAGATATTATTATTATTATTAATTGTTATATCCTGGGGCACAGACAATGGGTTCCCCCCCTTGAAAATGGGGTACTGACATTGTAGACACATTGGCGTGGTTTTTGTGACTTACCTGAGCCTTTACAATCTGTCACAGCAGGACAATGATGAAAGTCTCATTGGCAAGCTGCAACCCCATCCTAGAATCATTATTACCACATTCTGGGGAGATGTCCCAGGGGTTGAACCGAAGTGACCAGGACCAGTTTGGGGCTGGTATTTTCTCATACGTGAACTCCTGCGTGAATGGGATACAACGGCCTCGGTACTGACCAAGGGGAAGTGGAACTAAGACTAGGAAAGGAGATTCTGCAGTTTCCTCTAATTTTATTTTTTAGAAATTAAAAAAAAAATTTATTTGCTTATTTTTGGCTGTGCAAGGCCTCTGTTGCTGCGTGAGGGCTTCCTCTAGTTGCAGCGAGCGGGGGTTACTCTTCGTGTCTGTGCGCGGGCTTCTCCTTGCGGTGGTTTCTCTTGTGGAGCATGGGTCCTAGGCACGTGGGCTTCGGTAGTTGCGGCGCACGGGCTTAGTTGCCCCAGGGCAAGTGGAATCTTCCTGGACCAGGGATCGCACCCGTGTCCCCAGCAATTGGCAGGTGCATTCGTGACCACTGGACCAACAGGGATGCCCCATTTTCTTCTAATTTTAGATAAGAAAATAAAAGGTACTCACTTTTCCAGGAAGTATATTCCTTCTGGTCTCTTCTAGACAGATTGTTTTGTTTTGGGGGCATAAACCTCAGAATCATTTTGGACAGAAGGTTGTCTTTTGTCAGCATCTGTATGGGGTGAGCTTGGAAGTAAATTCAGCACTCAGGCTTATGACCTCCCTGATAACTCCTCTCTAAAGGACAGCTTCTAAGTTTTGTGTTTTAAAAAGGTAATACTTTCCCGTATTAAAAATATATATATTCTGTCCTCTTCCAGACATTTTAGATGGCTTATTTACCATTCTTCAAAATAAATTTTACTATAGAGCAAAACACATGTATAGCATTGTTTCAAAAGTCAAAACCTAAAAAAAAAGCCTATCAAAAATATGTATACACACACTCACCTCTGAAACCCTCTTCCATTCCCAGAGTTAACCCCCAGTTTTTACTTCTCTTTCCAGAATTTTTCTCCATGCATTATAAGTGTACATGTGAGTATACAATTTTTATATATTTATATCCCATATATTTTTCCAAATAGTGATACATCCTTCTTTAAATCAGATGCAGTCTTTCATTGTATCAAAGTGTATCAGAATTTATTTAGCTATCCCATATTGATGGAGTTTAGGTTATTCCTCAGATTTTACTATTATAAACAATTCTGCAAAGACTGTTCATCTTTGTGCATAAGTATGCATGTTTCTCTAGGACAGATATTAAGAAAAAAATTTCCAGGGGATCAAAGAGCATTGCATACTTTTAATTTTGATAGAAACTACAACATTAACCCTCCTTCCACCTGCCTTACCAATCTAGATTCCCATGTTTAATTCCTACATCCTTGCCAATCCTAGATATTATAATTTTAAACTATTTTGTCAATTTGATGTGCAAAAATTGCTCTTTTCCTTTGCTATACTCTGATTTCCAAGGTATTTGAGAATCTGTCGCTTGTGATGCTCCCAGCATTGGTGGGCTTTTAACATTATTTTCAAACATTTTGATTAATAAGACTATCCCAGAAATGCTTCTATTCCAGGACTAACACACAGTTGGTGGTTAAAATATTGAAATCTTTTGCAAAAACAACCAGCTTTTACCGTATGTGTTGATAGTGATATGAAAGTGACTTGGAGGGATAAAGCATTTTCTAATCTGGAAATCAGTATGGAATCACAGCTTCTGGTTATGTTATATGTTCTCAAAAACTTTGAAAACACAGAATCCTTTGGAAAGAAATATGTTGGGGTACATAGTTGGGTTATAATCATGCTTTTAAAGTTAATATTAGAGGACTGAGGCCACCTCTGCCACTGATGTGGCCCGTGACTAGTTATCTGGTTATGTTATATGTTCTCAAAAACTTTGAAAACACAGAATCCTTTGGAAAGAAATATGTTGGGGTACATAGTTGGGTTATAATCATGCTTTTAAAGTTAATATTAGAGGACTGAGGCCACCTCTGCCACTGATGCGGCCCATGACTAGTTAATAAACCAGGAGATGAAACAATAAAAAACAAATAAACATTGAAATACTTTCATGCTTGTTGGTAGAGTGCCCTGACCTGTTCCTGTTCCTCACCCCATGCCATGGACCTGCTTGGGAGGCAGCAATGAAGAGGTTAATGTGCAGGCTAGAGGTGCAGGAGACCCTTGAGGCCCTGCTTTATCACAGTCCCAGCCTCTGTTCAGATGGTTTGGTACCCCGATGTACTGTTTAAACAATATTTAGACAGTTCTCTCCCCTACTCGCAACCACGTGTGCTCCACCTGTGTTTTAAGACATTTGGCAGTTTCTGGCATCTGAGAGAGCCACTGGAACATACTGCTGGTTTGCTTCTTGAATGGGTCCCTGTTTTGTTTGCTGGTTTTCCAGGATTACGCTTGCATAATTTCCTTGGCCCTTAGCCTGCACACCATAATCCCAGAGGGCACACCAGGGAAGTAAGATGCCCCTTATGTAACTTGTTATGTAAGAGTCCGGAGATCCGAGTCTCACTGGAGAGTGTCTGCCACGTTTTCCAAGAGGTCTGGAAGTTCATTTTGACAGGGGTTTATGTTGTCTCTTTCAGTCAATTGAATTCTTTCAAAAGCATTGTGTTATTTCAGAAATAGCTGATGGGAAGGAAGAAAGGACAGTACTGCTATTCTGTGTCAGATGCTTAGCAGAAGTTATTGTATCTAATTTAATCTTCTCTGCAATCCTCTTTCCTTCTAAACAGACCCAGGCTTTCAGGGACAAAAGCAAGTAGCTGAGACTCGTGGCTGGAGATACCAGCTCTGGGCTATACAGTCAGACCCAGGTTCTGTGTTTAGAACGAGTCTGTGTGTGTCTGTGTGTATGTGTGTGAGAGAGAGAGAGAGAGAGAGAGAGCGAGAGAGAGAAAGAGATGGGGCATGAGTAAGTCAGAATCATGCTAGACCACTCTGTTTCACGTCCTATTCTCTTGAAGCCAAATTTTGCCTGCTGATTTAAAGCTGATAGGAAGCTCAGACTGTTCTGAGCACTTGCAGTGGCTTGGGGGCCAGGCTAAGACCACCTCTTTGATCTCTGTGCCAGAGATACCCTCCCTGGGCCTGGCTGTGCCCAGATGGACTGGAGGTTGGCAGTTTGGCTCCCTAATGCCCATCCCCTTCCTCTTTACCTCAGAGCTATGGCAGACCCCCCAGCAGCAGGTCCCATGTAACATGCTTGCCTGTCACAGGCTGGATCTCCCTGCTTCTTCTTCCTCTGCTCAGGGAAGTGATGTGGAGAGGAGATCATACCAGGGTGAAGGTTTGCAATGACCAAGCTCACCAAGCCTCAAAGAAAAAGCTTAACCAGGAAGCCTGAAGAAATGGGGTTCTGGTTGTTTAACTTTTAGGGTCACTGGGAGATGAAAATAGAGGGGTTTCTCAGCAAGTATATTCTTGGTAATTATCCTTAGTTTTAATCCTTACATTGAGAAAGTAATAAAAACACGTGGAAAAACATTCAAATTGTGCTAAAGAGGGTCTGCCTCTCACATGAGATACCTATTTACATATTCTTCCCCTGAGAGGCCACCCCTATTAACAGTGCCCCGTGACCCACCAGCAATATTATCTGTAATCTTTGTGTATTAGGTTGGTGCAAAGATAATTGTGGTTTCAGACCGTGAATTTTAAATCATTATAACTAGGCTCAAACACATCTTCATTAATCAAAATAAGAACCATTACAATCAACATATTTTTGCCAACAAGAAATAGTTTATTCATGTAGCGTAAAAATCTGTGCTTCAGAATTCAAGCAACTCTTGGAAAGCATTTTCTGCCTCCTGCTGATTGTGGAAATATTTTCCCTTGCAAAAGGTTGTCAAGATGGTTGTAGAAGTGGCAGTTGGTTGGCAAGTGGTCAGGTGAATACGGTGCATGAGTCAAAACTTGGTAGTTCAATTTTTGAAGCATTGGTTGTGTGACATGTGGTTGATGTTGTCATGGAGAAGAACTCAGCCCATTCTGCTGACAGATTTCAGCGCATCTAATTGATTTGCTGAGCATACTTCTCAGATATAATGGTTTTGCCGGAGTTCAGAAAGCTGACCACGAAACAGTGACCATGACCTTTTTTTGGTGCAAATTTGGCTTTGGGAGGTGCTTTGGAGCTTCTTCTTGGTCCAGCCACTGAGCTCGTCATTGCTGGTTGTCATATAAAATCCACTTTTCATTGCATGTCACAAACCAATTGAGAAATGGTTCATTGTTGTTGTGTAGAATAACAGATGATTCAGAAGGATGATTTTTTTTCTTTGATCTGTGGTTAGCTCATGAAGCACTCACTTATCGAGCTTTTCACCTTTCCAATTTGCTTCAAATGGCAAGCAACCATAGAATGGTGGATGTTGAGTTCTTTGGCAACTTCTCAATTAAGTTACTCTGACTTACTCTGACTTCTCATGCTGATCCTCCTTTGTAAGAGGATCGCTTAGATGATGGCTCTCAGTTGGTTGTTGTAAACTTTGGATGGCTGGCCACTATGCTCCTCATCTTCAAGGCTCTTGCCTTTGCAAAACTTCTTGAACCACCGCTGTACTGTATGTTGGTGAGCAGTTCCTGGACCAAATGTGTTGTTGATATCATGAGTTGTTGACGTTGTGAGTTGTCTCCACTGCTATATATCCTATTTTGATTTCGAATAAGAAAATTGCTTGAATTTACTTTTTTTGTCCAACATCATTTCCATAGTCTAAAAGAAATATATAATAAACAGTAATAAGTCCTTAACCAAAAAAAAAAAAACATAAAGCAGGAAATGTGCATTAAAATGATGTATAATACAACCACATTTATTTAAGAAGGTATTCCAATATCAAATGGCAAGTTTCAGCAATGCAAAAACCATGATTACTTTTGCACCAGCCTAATATATAATAACAAGTGTGTGTATTTTCTATCTAATTATTTATCATCAGATAGAATAGAATCATCATTCTGGTCCAACCCATGCTTAACTCTTGTGGTTGAAAATTATTTAGAACTCTCAAATTTATTTTCTCATCTCGGTTTGTTGGGGGTCACTACACCCCTGACAGAAGGTCTTGTGTGTCCCCTGGGATGCCTGTCTGAGGTCCAGTCCTCATTCTGAAGTCCCTCAGCTCATGAAAGTGTAGCACTGACTCACACCGCAGCCAGAGACCTCTCTGAGGTGGGGTTGCCCTACCTGCACTATACTTCTCCTTGTGTCTGTCTTTCCCTTCAGAGAATGTAAGAAGATGCTGTAGGAGGAGGTAATTTTTCCCCTTTTCTTCTAGGTTCTTGGATGATAGCTTGTGTAATAAAAAGGCAGATTAACAGGAGGAAAGCAGATTTAATTATTTATGCATATATGTGCAGGAACCCCACAAAGATCTGAGACCCAAAGGCAGCCAGGCAATCGAGACTTATATATCATCCCGAGCTAAGAAAAGGGATAGGGGTTTAGAGCTTCAAGAGGAGAAAGGCAATTATAGGAAGAAAAGAAGGGCAGATATTTAGTAGATAAATGTTTGCCCTGCCATGCTGGTAAGTCTCAGATGAAAAAGTTACATCTGGTAATAATTTTCTTCCAGAAATACAGACCTCCTTTCTAAATTCTTTTAGACAGTTAAGAAGAAGGTAGAAAGGTCTTCCCAGGTGGCACAGTGGTAAAGACTCTGCCTGCCAGTGCAGGGGGTGCAAGAGATGCAGGTTCAGTCCCTGGGTTGGGAAGATCCCCTGGAATGGGAAATGGCAACCCACCCCAGTATTCTTGCCTGGAAAATTCTATGGACAGAGCAGCCTGGTGGGCTCTAGTCCATAGGGTCGCAAAGAGTCAGACATGACTGAGAGACTGATCATGCTTAAAAAGCTTTACTCAGTCTGCTGGATCTTGATTGACTTCAACTCAAGATGATCCTTAAGCCAAAGAGGCATATTTGGGGGTTGGCATGTTCTGCTCCCCTTCAATGCCCTGTGGGTGGATGGATCCAGTTGGGTGAGATTTCACGGAATCCTTGCTTCAGCAAAAGCAAAGCCCTCTTCGGCTCTTCCTTTGCTAGAGAAGGATCTTAATTGATAATCCTTTCTCCCAGCATGGAGACTACCTGTTTACCTATGTTGATTGCTAGATAACCATATGCTCTAACAGAAGGAGGTCAGTATTCCCTGCAGCAAATTTTTTCCCCCTTTAAGTATGGCAAGAATAAAGGGCTTGAGAAATGGCTAAGACACCACTTTTTACTACAGCTGCCTCTGAATCACCACCTGAGAAAGCAGTACTCTACTGGGCCCTGTCACAAGTGGAAAACAGGATGATCCCCAAAGAACTACTCTCTAGAGAGCAGACATACAGTTAGGCAGATTCCTTTTTCAGAGAAAGGAAAATAACCTGTTGGTTGTGTTCCTGTCCTAATCTGATCTTCTGGAGAACTCTATGTCTGGTTCCTTCATCTCATAGAGCCCCATGTAGAATTGGGTCCTAGCCTCTGCCATCTGCTACCCAATAGCTATTAACTTTGGGCAGGTAAGTCTCCATGGGCAAAATAATTGTCTATATCAAAGGATTGTTTTGTTTACTTGCGAGTGATAGATGCCGACTTAATCTGACTTTAATACGTGAATGTATTGGCTTATTAGCTGAAAAGTCCAGAGGTAGCTTCAGGCAGCGTTGGATCCAGAACCTAAAATCCTAACATTAGGACTTGTTCTTTTTCCATTTTCTGTTGTCTTCAAACACAAATATCCATCCAGGTCTTGTTAGCTCTGGACTTACATCCTAGCAGCTCAGAAACCTCTGCAAAAAAAAAAAAAAAAGAGTTTTTCCTTCTCACAATTTCCAATTTCAGTCTTAGGACTGAAACTTACATTCCCACCTCTGAATCTTTGTTGTCCTGAGGATGGAATATCTTGATTTGTCAGGCTTGAGGTGAGGAGTGGGTCAGCTCCACCCAAACCACAGGGTCACCAAAGGAGATGTCCTAAGGGAAGTTAAAATGGCAGAACCAAGAAAGTAGTATGTGGATACTAGGTAGGCAAGAGCAACAGGTTTGCAGGGTAGGAGCTAAATGAGAGGCCAGCAATTTTTTATTTTTTCTCTAAAGGGCCAGATAACAAACATTATAGGGTTTCTGCTACAACTCCTCAACTCTGCCCTTGTAGTGCAAAAGCAACCATAGACAATAGGTAAATGATGGGCCTAGCCATGTTCTGATAAAATTTTATTTACAAAAACAGGCAGTGGGCTGGATTTGGTCAATGGCTAGAGTTTGGTGATCTCTGATCTAAAAGAATGCACAGGATCTTCTCCCATATATTCCAAATGACATCTGCACATACAAAGTAATTAACAGATACTGGCTATTATTAGCATTTAGGCTGTAAGTAAAGATAATAACAATGATAACTTGAGAATAATTATGAGAACACTAATTGGATAATGAGACATAATGCATTGTGAGTAATATGTCAGCCATGTGTTCCAGGTCAGTTTCTACCCTGTTAGTGGGGCTTCCACTCCACCTACTCAAAGAGCTGAAGGCACCACAGAGGTATCCAATGCAAATGTCTCCTGTTAGCCATGAATCTTAGGCTGAGACCAGGGTTGACTCACGTACAAGTTTATATAGCAAACCAGTGGCATTTTCGGAATTTGCAGCTGTTACCTCTGGCCCCTCTCCTGCAGTCCTGAGGGACTCTGCCCTGTAGACACATGGTACACCTAGTACATTTGAAAACAGAAGTAGAATCAGATCATAAGTATTCCTTGATTGTGGATCCAAACTGAGTAATATAGTAACTTCGTATCAGTACAGCTCTTGGCACATTCTTGACCCAGTGGAAAGACCTTCTTCTGGACCAGTATGTTTTTATAACCCAGGAGAACTGCCTGCTGTTGGGATGACTCAGATGTCTGCTTTACACGAAGATTACTGAACACTTCTTGATGCTTTTGAAAACAGTGAATAAAATGAATAGTTACTCATTGCCTTACTTACTTCCCTCTTTGTCACTGTTTCTGTTGGCTTAGCATGCTGGTAGCCATCCAAACAGCTAGTTTCCAATTTGGCTATATGCTGATGAAAAGCTTTCCCCTCATATCCCCCATCAACATTTACAGAGACCCGTGTGCACTAAGAGGGTTGAATTGTGTTGGAGACTTTTGAGAGTCCCTTGGACTGCAATGCAAGGAAATCAAACTGGTCTATCCTAAAGGAAACCAACCCTGAATATTCATTGGAAGGACTGATGTTGAAGCTAAATACTTTGGCCACCTGATGCGAAGAGCTGACTCGTTGGAAAGACTTTGATGTTAGGAAAGACTGAAGGTAATAGGAAAAGGGGGCAGCAGAGGATAAGATGGTTAGATAGCATCACCGACTCAATAGACATGAATCTGAGCAAACTCCAGGATATTGAAGGACAGGGAAGCCTAGTGTACTGCAGTCCATGGAGTCTCAAAGAATCAAACATGATTTAGTGACGGAATGACAACAAAAGAGGGTCATACCCTTTGGGCAGAGTCTCCATGATTAGCAAAGCCCTCCGTGGGGTTTGGTAACCAATAAACAGCCCCACAGTGACCCAAGAGATGGATATTGTAGAACCAGAGCTCTGTAGCTTCTCTTTTTTTCCACAAATTTATTTCTGATGATCATTACTCAGCCTTATAAAACAATTAATTAACATAAATCAACAAAAAGAAATTTTTCATGAATCAAAAATAAGCCATAGACTCCTCTGATCTCAAGTACTACAAGGACCTCAGTAAACACCATGGAACATTTGGGATTTGGTTTCTCATTCCTCTAAGGCAAGGGTCAGCAAACTTTTTCTGTAAAGATCAGATGGTAAATATTTAATGCTTTGTGATCCATTTGGTGGGCTATGATTTGCTGATTTCTGCTCTAAACTCTAATTAGTTACAAAAAGCAGAGCAAAAGATGGAGTATTTGCAAGGGCTGCCCAGTTTCTCAAATGCCATCTTTAAAAACTTGAGCTTTAGAGTTAGACAGATGTAGGTTTAGCTCTGTGATTCTGCTGCTTTGAGGGTGAATTTAGTCATGTTAGTTTTCTTAGCTATAAAAGGGGAATATTAGCAGTCTTCCCATAATGACTGGTGAAGATCAAGCAAAGAGAGTCACTTGCCCCAGAGTTGGTGTGCTGTCTAAATTGTAGTAGTATAACTTGCACAGTTATTGATAACCAAGACCAATGGGTAAAAGGACCTATTCGGTAGGATGAAATTGAGGAATTGACCTATCTGGTTACCTTCAAAGAAAATTAGGTGGAGAATGCCAAGAAACCTATTTTCATCACCATCTTCTAAGGGAGGAATCTGAGACTAGATCAGATTTGCTTTGCACTGTTGCTAGGAGGCTAGTGCTAACTCATGACAGACCATGTTCCTTTCTCTGACAAATGAGTCCTTACATCATTCAGAGGAAAATCTCAAATTAAAAATCTCTTTTCTGAACGCTTTCTTCAGTCACAGAGTTAAGGCAAGTGGCCTGCTCTGGGTCTGGATTGTCAACATGGTCTGAGAACAGGTGGGAGGAGGGACTACGGCCATGGAAGCTCGGGACCTTGCTAATTACTTCCCAGTGACTCCATCATGCTGCCTTGATTTTGCAATCCTTGTTGCCATGGCTGAAGCTTGAAAGACTTTGGCCTGAAGCCACCTATATGCTCAACATACTGGGGAATGTAGCTTTCAATAAATAAATTTTATATTTATTTCAGGAGAATTATGAGCTATGAGGTTGAAGTTGGGTGTGTTGGTTAAGACTGGAGAATGAAAAGTTTACTTCTGAAGGGCAAAGTAAAAGAAAGTGCAAAATAGTAATCGCTTTTTCTTACACACACACACACACACATATCACATCACATCACACCACACTCTACTTAGAACGATTGGAAGTCAGGTCTATGATTCAGTAGCTGAAGGAATATCTAAGAATGGTATTCTCGTTTGAAAGTTCCAGGTTCTTGCAGCTGCCATTTTTATGGTAAAAAAGGAAGAGGTTTTGAGTCAACACAGATCAGGCTGTGATTTCCAGCTCTGTCCTTTCCTAGCTATTTGACAGCAAGCAAATTACTTAATCTTGTTTACTCATCTGTAAAATAACTTAATCATTTCTCACATTGTACAAAACGTCTGTCTTAAAAGATGCTGCAAGTAACTGCTGTTCAGCCAGACTGTACGGACTGGAGTCCAAATTGCCAAATCTGCACAGCCCGCCCCTCACTGTAGACTTTTTAAAAAAAAAAAAAAAAAGGCTGAAGTCATTCTCAGCATTTTAGCACATACTGAGTCATTGCTCTAGAGGATTCTAATCCTGGGGCCATGATAACAAGGAGACCTGCTAGAAAGACAATGTAAAGCCTGCTCCACCCTCTCTGGCCTGCTGGCTGACAGTAGTTGTTCTTCCTTGCATTGTCTGTACCTGTTCTCAGGGAAGGTGGGCACAGGTCACTTGCTTTTCACTCTTGTGCCCTAGGAAACTTTGTTCAAAGCTGTAAATTATGTGACATCTTTAGTAACAACTTGATTCACTTTGAACCACACTCCTGGCCAAATAAATACTCAGTCCTTGCTTGGGATTTCGTTTATGCACACAGGAAAAGTCCTCATCTACACAGTGACAGAGCTACAGGGGACAGGGATTGCTAACTTAACAGGAGCCAGGCAGGTGTATGAATGAAGTCAGGAGGTGATTTATGCTCCTCTTAGCGTTTCTTTCAGGATAAACAGCAGTGTAAGCTGTTTTTGTATCTGACACTGGACTTTGACATCAGGGAGCAATAGGGACTGGTGGGAACTGGGGCAGAGTAGAAAATTTGTGTCTGTTTAAAGGACAATCACTTCTCAGTTCTAGTTGATTGTTATCACTCAGGAATTAAGCTGGAAGATACCTAGATATTTCTAGTACTCTAAGAGTTGAGAGAAATCTGAATTTTGACATGAAATATATTAGCTTTTAAACATTGTTCAATAATTAAAATTTTTAAAAGTAGTAACAACAACTGTGTGTTACTCTTGTGTTATAAGCCCTTCCATAGACTGAAAGGAAGAATTGGTGGGGAAAAAATGAGGTTGGGAGAAAGATAGTTGTGTGGACTAACACCTCAAAAAATGGTATATGGCATTTCTTGCAATACTCTCCAAGTGGAAAATCTTGCCTATTTCATTTAAGCTTTGTCATATTCCTCAGACTTTACATACAAAGGCAAGAAGGTAGTCAAACATCTTTGGTATTTTAGATCCAAACAAAGAACAATGATGTTTAGTTAAGAAAAATGTAAATGGTTAACAATTTGCTGGCATTTATCACTGCAAATTAAGAGATTTTTAGGATTAATTCTCAAATTGTTACCTTTAACACTGCTAAAGTTACTTCTGATTGAACTTAGCCAAAAATAAAAGGAATATTTGCCTAAAGGAGTAAATGGGTTCTGTGACTTCTCTCCTTTATTTTTGGTGTGAAAACATAAGAATATTTTCTTAGTGTCTAAGAAAGACCTCTTTGGAAGTACTTGTTATACTGTGTAGGGATGGGGAAGAGACCCACTAAAAGGAGCATGCTTGAAGAACAAGAGCTGGGCAGCTGTTGGACAATCCATCGGCTTGTGTTTTGCTCAGTGGACTATGGTGACTGAGAGTGAGGACTGTGGAGGAGTATGAGGAGGAAGGACGAAGATGATTACGATGAACTTTTATTCTGTGTTTGGTAGGGGGTGTGTGATGTAAAACCTCTTCTCCCCGTACCCTGTATTGCACTGTGAAGTTAGATCCGTTCTCAAGTAAGGGACAATGGGCCAAGTGTCAGCAGAATGTGACCTTAGGGCACATGGGCTGGGTAGAAGAAGGAGGCGAAATTGCCCATGGCAAGAAAGCTTGCCACTTCTGTATTAACTCCAAGCCCTAGGATGTCCTGGAGTCCAGGGAACTGATTTCAGGGAGCACTGTAGATCTTATCCAAGCCCTATTATCATATTTTATCCTAGCCCTTATTTTGATCTACTAGTTTTCACTGAGCACCTATTAGGTGCCTGGCGTTGGGCGTGCCACTGTATAGTGGATTCGAGGAAAGAGAAGACAGGATCCTTGTTTTGATGTCATGGTTTAAGAGCCAACCAGATAAGTCCTTGATGTGGAAATAAAGCACACTCAGAAATAAATAAAAGATTTTTATGTTTTGAGCAAGATTGAACCTTTCTTCCCAAGCACCTGGGATGAAGAACTTTCACTTCAGTTGTGTGGAGTGAAAGTGTTGATGGTCCAATGGCCAACAGACCAGACCCCTTCCAGGGATTATTGGAAGAGCTGTGACTGGAATGATTCAAGAGTGCATAACAAGTCAAGGTATGACTACGGAGAAGGCAATGGCACCCCACTCCAGTACTCTTGCCTGGGAAATCCCATGGACGGAGGAGCCTGGTGCGCTGCAGTCCATGGGGTCGCGAAGAGTCGGACACGACTGAGCGACTTAGCAGCAGCAGGATGAGTGCTTTCAGTAAGTAGAGGCCCTGGTTGCTTTTGGCAGGGTCATCAGATGTTAGCTGAGCTTCCGGTCGACTTCAAGGGTGAGGAGTTTTGTATATTCTTTCCTTGCGCTTTGTTTTTGCATCTCTCCAAATTTGTATCATAGGAAGAGCCTCTTATTTAGTGCCTGATCTGGGGAAGCTCTTGCCACTTGTGGACAAAGTCACTTCCTGGATCCTAATGACTTGGGTCCACCTGGTACCTGCAAATCATTAGTCTCTCAATGAAATCTTGTGTGCTTAGTCATTCCGTCATGGCTGACTCTTTCAACCCCATGGACTGTAGCTCACCAGGCTCCTCTGTCCATGGGGATTCTCCAGTCAACACTGGAGTGGGTTACCACGTCCTCCTCCAGGGCATCTTCCCAATTCAAGGATCAATCCCAGGTCTCCTGCATTGCAGGCAGATTCTTAACCAGCTAAGCTACCAGGGAAGCCCCAGTGAAATCTGAATGAGCACCTAATAAATATTGGGCCAGGAGTAGATATGGGCCCTTCCCTCACAGAGTTTAAAGCGTAATGGGGAAGATATTCAGACATTAAGGAGGCAATTTGAATGTGATAAAGTATGAAGTGTAGGCTCTTACAGGCATGAAAAGTAGATTGGGACTCAAGAAAGGATTATTCAAGGAAACAATGTCAAAGAGTCAATTAAGATTTCAGGTTTAATATAAGAAGTAATATAGTCCTAGAACACCATGAACTATACATCTAACTATTAAAAGTAGGAGAGGGGAGGAATGGATCATAAAAAAGGATGTATTCCACTTGTGGGCTTTGCCAAATTTATGTAGACCACTGTGAACCAATCTGTCTCAATAAGTTACCAGTTTGAGAAATGCACATTCTTCTCTTAAGAAGGAATTTTCCTGGTGATTGAATGGCTCTGTTTATCACTTGTAAAATAAACGTACAAGACTAGTTAAGAGGAGATTGGGCAGTCAATCTGGTGGAATTAACAGGGACTAAATATCTAGTTGACAGATTTCGTTCAGTTCAGTTGTTAGTCATGTCCGACTCTTTGTGACCCCATGGACTGCAGCATACCAGGCTTCCCTGTTCATCACCAACTCCCAGAGCTTGCTCAAACTCATGTCCATCGAGTCAGTGATGCCATCCAACCATCTCATCCTCTGTCGTCCCCTTCTCCTCCTTCCTTCAATCTTTCCCAGCATCAGGGTCTTTTCCAATGAGTCAGTTCTTCACATCAGGTGGCCAGAGTATTGGAGTTTCAGCTTCAGCATCAGTCCTTCCAATGAATATTCAGGACTGATTTCCTTTATGATTAACTGGTTTGACCTCCTTGCAGTCACTTGCAACTGCTTGAAGTTGACAGATTAATAGCCATATATCTAGCAGCTCATTAGAAGGAACCAAGGTAAGAAAAAACATAAGTCATCTAGGAGGCCTTGAAATGCTTCCTTGGGTGTGTTAACTTAAAACAATGAAACAGCCAGGTATTTTTACTAGCAAAACAAGTTTACTTAGGAGAAGTGAAGAACTGAAACTTGGGACATGCAACTATAATGAAACATGTATAAATCTGGTAAAAAAAAAAAAAAAAAAGAGGAGACTTTATTAGAGGAGAAGAGGAAGTTGGGAGGGACTGCTATAAACAAAAAGTCATCAGAGGAAACTTTGAGTTCAAAGTTAGTGACTTCTCATTGGCTGAGTTGTGACCATCTCTCATTGGCTTAACTGTTGCCAGGAAAGCAGAAATCTTTCTTCTTCCTGATCAGGGTAGGGTCTCTCCCTGCTGGAGATGCAAGGTATGTCTCTTCCTGTTGGTTTGTGCATGAGAGGTCTCCCTTCTGGTCCCCTAACTCCACTGTAGTGAGTTTCTTTTTATTAATTTTCACAGGTGATGCGTACCATTTAGAGACAGGATGTTGACCAGTCTTTGAAACAGGCTAGCCTCTGTTTATCTAGAGCTTCCCTCACTAGCGGAAGAAGGGAGGAACAGTGATGTCGAAGAATTCTGCCTATATCACAGGAAGGGAGACTGAGAGGCAAGCCAGCTGCCTCTCTGAACAGAACTCTAGAAGAAGAGGAGTGACAATTGATCAGAAACTCCCAGTGTCTGCCATCTTGCCTCTTAAGCTTACTGCTGCTGCTGCTGCTAAGTCGCTTCAGTCATGTCCGACTCTGTGCAACGCCATAGACGGCAGTCCACCAGGCTCCACCGTCCCTGGTATTCTCCAGGCAAGAACACTGGAGTGGGTTGCCATTTCCTTCTCCAACGCGTGAAAGAGAAAAGTGAAAGTGAAGTCGCTCAATTGTGTCTGACTCTTAGCAACCCCATGGACTGCAGCTGACCAGGTTCCTCCATCCATGGATTTTCCAGGCAAGAGTACTGGAGTGGGGTGCCATTGCCTTCTCCGTTAAGCTTCCTATAAACACCAAATAAGACACTTAGCCTATGGTCTGGGACTATTACTTTTGTATTGTTGCTATAACAAATTACTACAAAGTAAGTGTTTTAAAGGCTTCCCAGGTGGTGCTAGGGGTAAAGAACCTGCCTGCCAGTCTGGAAGATGTAAGAGACATGTGTTCGATTCCTGAATTGGAAAGGTCCCCTGGAGGAGGGCATGGCAACCCACTCCAATGTTCTTGCCTAGAGAATCCCATGGACAGAGGAGCCTTGCAGGCNGGTACCATTTAGAGACAGGATGTTGACCAGTCTTTGACAGGCTAATGGTTAAGGAAAGATGGTGCTTTAGCCTTTGTTTATCTAGAGCTTCCCTCACTAGTGGAAGAAGGGAGGAATGGTGATATCGAAGAATTCTGCCTATATCACAGGAAGGGAGACTGAGAGGCAAGCCAGCTGCCTCTCTGAACAGAACTCTAGAAGAAGAGGAATGGATATTGATCAGAAACTCCCAGTGTCTGCCATCTTGCCTCTTAAGCTTACTGCTGCTGCTACTGCTAAGTCGCTTCAGTCATGTCTGACTCTGTGCAACGCCATAGACGGCAGCCCACCAGGCTCCCACATCCCTGGGATTCTCCAGGCAAGAACACTGGAGTGGGTTGCCATTTCCTTCTCCAACGTGTGAAATAGAAAAGTGAAAGTGAAGTCGCTCAATTGTGTCTGACTCTTAGCAACCCCATGGACTGCAGCCTACCAGGTTCCTCCATCCATGGATTTTCCAGGCAAGAGTACTGGAGTGGGGTGCCATTGCCTTCTCCGTTAAGCTTCCTATAAACACCAAATAAGACACTTAGCCTATGGTCTGGGACTATTACTTTTGTTATTGTTGCTATAACAAATTACTACAAAGTAAGTGTTTCAAAGGCTTCCCAGGTGGTGCTAGGGGTAAAGAACCTGCCTGCTAGTCTGGAAGATGTAAGAGACATGTGTTCAATTCCTGAGTTGGGAAGGTCCCCTGGAGGAGGGCATGGCAACCCACTCCAATGTTCTTGCCTAGAGAATCCCATGGACAGAGGAGCCTTGCAGGCTATGGTCCATGGGGTCACAAATAGTCGGACATGACTGAAGCAACTTATTAACATACACACACAGCCTAAAATAAAGATGTCAGCAAGACTGTGTTTCTTTCTGAAGGCTGTAAAGAAGAGCTTGGTTTTTTGCCTTTACCAGCTTCCAGAAGCTGTCCATGCATCCCTTGACTCACCAATGATGTTATACCAAGTCTTTCTTACGTTGCCATTTCTCTAGTTCTCTCTCTTTCCTGCCTCCTTCTACTTATAAGAGCACTTGTAATGATATATGTCTCACTTGGATAATCCAGAATAAACTACATCTCAAGGTCAGTTAATGAGTAACCTTAATTGCCCTTTGCCATGTAACTGACATTCTCATGGGTCCTGGATTAGGGCATGGGCATTTTTGGAGAGTGGGCATGATTCTGTATCTGTACTATTATGCTGGCACACGATAAAAGTCAATCAATGGTCCCTGTTTATTATCAGTACTCCCGATGTGTTCTTTCTCAAGTGTAAGATTAGCTACTGGCCTTCATTCTTCAAATGCAGGACCAAAGCTTCAGCTCTGGTAGACTTTAGAAAGCCTGTCCTTGACTGTCTCAGGGGGCAGGGATGTGGCCAGACCCCACCTGGAGGGTTGTGTCTGGCCTAGGAGGTACATTGTAAGTGGATGTAAGTGGTTTGAAGTGCTGCAACCAGGGTGGTCAGGAACTTGAGGAAGAGAAAATTATGGGAAAGCTGGTGGGTAGAGAAGGAATTAGGCTTCAGGTATTAGAAGTGTGTCATGATTGAGAACATGCACCGTACACAGGGAGAGCTGGGTTCCCATCCCAGTTCAGTCACTCACCAGCTGCCCGGCTTTGGGCAAATGACCTCCCCTCTCTAATCTCCAGTTTTTCGTCTATGAAAAAGAATAATAATAGTATCTGTGTTGTGAAAGTGTTTGGAGTGGTCAGTGAGATAATGCATATGAAATGTCTGGTATGTTGCCTGGTGCTATTCCATGGGGTAGAAAAATAACCAATGAGTAGAAGCCACATGGAGAAGGCAGTGGCACCCCACTCCAGTACTCTTACCTGGAAAATCCCATGGACAGAGGAGCCTGGTGGGCTGCAATCCATGGGGTTGCTACTAGTTGGACATGACTGAGCGACTTCACTTTCACTTTTCACTTTCGTGCATTGGAGAAGGAAATGGCAACCCACTCCAGTGTTCTTGCCTGGAGAATCCCAGGGATGGGAGAGCTTGGTGGGCTGCTGTCTATGGGGTCGCACAGAGTCGGATATGACTGAAGCAATTTAGCAGCAGCAGCAGAAGCCACAGGGAAAATTTAGTCTCATCATAAAGGAGGAGCTTTGTAATAGTGAAAGCTGTCCAGTGGCAAGACAGTGAGATGTGTGAAATCATAAGCTCCCCTTCATCACACCAGATCAGATTTTGACTGGACATCAGCCTGTGGATCAACAACAGCAAAGCCACCTGAATGCTTTCTAAAAAGTCCAGAGGTCTAGTACTCAACTGACGTGCTGAACTGACATAGTCAGGAATGGGGCTTAAAGCTCTGTGTTTTCTTAAAAAAAAAAAAAAAAAAAAAAAGCACCCAGGAGCATTGATTGTCCAGGACAGGTGACAAGATGATGGGTTCCCTGAGCTCACATTGCCTTTTTTTTCCACTAGGGTCATACTCCTCTCTCTGCTTTCCTTCTCTGGGAACTAGACTCCCGTGTCCCATAAGTTGCCAGTGCCCGGGCAGAGATGGAAATATTTTTGTGTCCATCACTCTGCAGACATCCCTAGAGAGGATGTAGCCAAAGGACCCTAGACTCAAAGGCAGAGTCAACACAGGATTTCATTTTGCTGCAAGACCAGCTGGTTCAAGCCCCAGCTCAGCTGCTTCTGAACTTGCGCGAGCTTCAGAATCTCCATGTCTGAGATGGAATAACTCCTTCCCAGTAGAGGAGGTCATAAAGAAATAAGTTAATAGATGCGAAAACATTATGTAAACTATGCAAATGTTAAGTTGTTACTATTTTTAATTTATTTGTTTCGGCTGCATGGGTCTTCGTTGCTGCTGCTGGGCTTTTCTTTGCTCTGGCGAGCCGAGGGCTACCCTCTAGTTGCGGCTTTTGGGCTCTAGAGTGCAGCTCAGTAGTTGTGGCTGCATGACTTTAGTTGCTTTGTGGCATGTGGGATCTTCCTGGACCAGGGATCGAACCTGTGTCCCTGGCCTTGGCAGGCAGATTCTTAAACGCTGGACCACCAGGGAAGGCCTTATTAAGTTACTGTTAACTTAATGTGTTTGTAAGTTCAATGGATAAAATGTTGGTTATTATTTATAATTCAAAAGAAGAATGAAAAGAAAAGGGCCTCCAAGGAACATTCTTTTGGAAGTTAAACTGTGTGTGAGTACTTTGCAGTTATGGGCATGGAAACGCAGAGGCAGATAAAACCCAGGAATTTCTTTCCTGGGGCCCATGAGATCACTCTCGGGTTAACGTGGGCTACCCAGAAACCCCACCAATTTTGTCTTGTCTGAAGAAGACCTTTGCTCCTGTTTAGTCACTCAATTGTGTCTGACTCTCTGTGGCCCCGTGAACTGTAACCCACCAGGCTCCTCTGTCCATGGGATTCTCCAGGCAAGAATATTGGAGAGGGCTGCCGTTTCCTTCTCTAGAGGATCTTCTTAAAGTGTTTTTTCAAGTCTAAGGTGCACACAAAAAAGCGCATAGACTTTAAATCACCAGCTTAATTAATTTTCGTGAATTGAACACACATGTGAAACTAGCCTCCAAATAAAAAAGGAAAGTAGAAAAAGAATATCGGTAGCCTTAAGAAACCCTGCTGAGGCCACAGAATTTGACACAGTGACTTCAGAACTGACTGGTGCAAAACTCACATCCAGTGTTCTGGCCTCCCCTCCTTTTATTTGGCTTCTGGATGCGTGGTCAGGACCTGTGTCCAGGGATTTTCCCCCAGCAAGTCCTGTTCTTTGGGAGAGGTCTGAGAAGATCCTTCACACTGAGGTATCGGTGAATGCCTTTCCTTCGACTTCTAGCTTTCATCTGGTCTCCTGCAGGGATATAAAGGGACAGGTCTCTCTTGAGGAGGACTTTCAAGGCCTCTGGGAGCCAGGAGTGGGTGATTTTGAAGAGCGATGAAAAACTTCAAAGAAGTCCTAAAGCGTCACCCCTCTGGCCTTTCGATTCCCTGCCCTGATCATTTACATGGTCATGATGGTGACTTGCTTCTTGCTCATTCCTGACACCACGTTTCAAGATTGGCTGCCTGGAGAGAAAAGGTCTGTGAACAGACAGACCCCTCTGTTCACAGAAGACTACATTGAAGAAAAGCAATGGTGAGGTGTGACCGAAACGCCCAGAAAGCTACTGGACGCCCTGCCCAGTTTCTACTGGTGCCTGAAGGCCGTGCAGCTCATTAAGCTACTTAGTCAACATATCAGCCACTCCCATATCTGGGGGACTGATTGGGAAGGCCCAGTTTGGGGAATTTCTGGGGCCAAAGGAGGAACTTTCCAGGCCTCCGGGCCAAATCCAGAGCTCTGTTAATCAAGGGAGTGCCTTGAAATCAGTCCCATTTGGGAAAGGAATAAATGTCCAGGCTCTTTGGTTGAAGGATCACATTTTTGAGAATCGAGATTTAGGAATGTTGATCTTGGCAATGGAGTCCTGAGAAATGGAATATTTCCTGCCATATCAGTAAACAAGGATATCATAGTCACCAGCAATTGCAGCCACCACTAATGGTGAGGTGGTGAACCCTGAGGAAATTCAGGAAAGAAAGAATACCTGCTACCTAGCAGCCATCAGACCACAGCCACTCCCTGCTGTAAGCCCTGGAAACACTCAGGATGTGAAAAATGCAGAATCCAGCCCCAGCTAGCTGAGGTGCATGTCAAAGGAATGATTTCAGTGAGCCCAGACTTTTGCATCTTCCCAAACATAGAAAAGCTCTTGTTGTTTAGTTGCTAAGTTGTGTTGGACTCTTCGTGATCTTGTGGACCACAGCACACCAGGACTCCCAGAGTTTGCTTAAATTCATATTCATTGAGTCAGTGATACTATCTAACCATCTCATCCTCTGTTGTCCCCTTCTCCTCCTGCCCTCAATCTTTCCCAGCATCAGGGTCTTTTCCAATGAGTCAGCTCCTTGCATCAGATGGCCAAATATTGGAGCTTCAGCCTCAGTATCAGTCCTTCCAAAGGATAGTCAGTCCTTCCAATGAATATTCCAATGATTTCCTTTAGGATTGACTGGTTTGATCTCCTTGCTGTCCAACGGACTCTCAAGAGCCTTTTCCAGCACCACAGTTCAAAAGCATCAATTTGAAAAATGCTAAATTTCTTAATTTGGGATATCTGGCTTCCTTTAATTAATAGTAATCTTTTGATGTTCAGACTACCTGCCCTTTCAAAATTTCTGTACAAGCTGGCTCCTCCCCTCATCTTCTCAGTAGTTCTCTCAGGGTTACTTAAGGTGCTGTCTCCCAGCCTTAAATTCTAAAAATTCCCACCAAATAAAACATAACTCTCAACTTTGAGCTTGTGAATATTTTTTTGAGTCCACAGTCCTACTGTATCTTCCCATGTCCTCATCAGTTTTCCCTGAAGGCCTCATTAGCTGAGGTTCATGGCTCCACATTCCCCGAGAATGCTGGGAGCAGTGAGGCCACCACGCTTGGGCAGGGCAACTGGACCAAAACCACCAGCAAGGAAGGGCCAGCGCTTGAGTGGTGCTGACCTGCCCTTCTTACCTCCTGCTGGTTTTTCTAATGTGAGTATTTATCTCTCCTCCTCACAGATTCCTTAGTCTTTTAAAACACTACCATCTAGAATGGAGTATCACACAGAACCTGTGACTAGAACATATCTTTTTATCTAGTCACCATTCATTCGTTCATTTCTAAACATACAGTGATTGAGTGTCTACTATATGCCAGGAACAACACTGAGTGTGGGAAAGACAGAATCAAGTAAGTCAAAATCTTGCCTTAATCCTAGTCTAGTGGGGGAAAAGACAGGTAAATTGTGATAAGTACCTTGAGAGAGGTAAGCTGCAGGAAGAACATCCAAAAAGAAAACTCGGGAATCAACAAGGACTTCCCGAGGAAGTCATAGCAGAATTGAGTTTTGAAGAGGAAATAAAGATGAGTCTACAAAGGCTGGGTCAGAGGGTGTGGGGAAGAGGACACTTGAGCGGAAGAGAGAGTTTGCCTCAAGGCAAACTAATTGGGGCCAGGTTCCCTGTGGCTCACACGTGGAGCCCATGCCCCATGAATTGCCTCCTTTTAATGGAATAATACGAAGTTTTCAAATTTATTTTCATGTTGTTCAGTGAACCAGAGCCAGAGGGAGTGGCACTTACTTCAGAATCGACATGCCTCTGGGGATTGGGCTGGCCAGTGTGGCCAATGTGTTCCTAGGTCCTGGCTCAATCTTTATTTTTAGAAGGAGTTCCCAGTTTGGGAAGATCAAACACCTCCACCCCAGTCTGTCACTTGGGCCTGGAGATTCACTGTTCCTTGGTGTCTTATTTCTGTTTTGGGTGATGACCCTTTCTGGAGATGGGTGATTCCGTTGGGTCGGGGCTGACTCAAGTCTCTACCCTGGGGAGGACCTCACAAAGTCCAGGGGCTTTATACTTAAGGGTGTTCTCCTGATGCTCTTCCAGAGGTGATCCAGGCCAGTTCACAGTGTGGAGCTTACAGCCCTGGGAACTTCCAGGCTCCCACCCACTTGGGCCTCCTTCTGATACTTTCTTTTTGTAAAAAGCGCAAATACCATTTGTTGCTATAGTGACGTACTAAAACTCACTGGTAGCTAAGTGGTCATTTTGTACCATTTTAGGCATTTAAGACAAGGAAAGGAAGCTAAAATAGAATGTTGAGTTTGCGTTAAATACTGTTGGGCTTTCATAAGTACCATCTATTTTCTTCGGCTCCAAAATCACAGTGGATGGTGACCGCTGCCATGAAATTAAAAGACGCTTGCTCCTTGCAAGAAAAGCTATGACAAACCCGGACAGTATATTAAAAAGCAGAGACATCACTTTGCCGACAAAGGTCCATATAGTCAAAGCTATGGTATTTTCAGTAGTCATGTACAGATGTGAGAGTTGGATCATAAAGAAGTTTGAGCACCAAAGAATTGATGCTTTCAAACTGTGGTGTTGGAAAAGATTCTTGAGAGTCCCTTGGACAGCAAGGAGATCAAACCAGTCCATCCTAAAGGAAATCAACCCTGAATACTCACTGGAAGGACTAATGCTGAAGCTGAAGCTCCAATACTTTGGCCACCTGATGCGAAGAGCTGGCTCACTGGAAAAGACCCTGATGCTGGGACAGATTTAAGGCAGGAGAAGAAGGGGACAACAGAGGATAAGATGGTTGGATGGCATTACCAATTCAATGGACGTGAGTTTGAGCAAACTCCGGGAGATAGTGAAGGAAAGGGAAGCCTGGTGTGCTGTAGTCCATGGGGTCACAAAGAGTCAGACAGGACTTAGCAACTGAACAACAACAAAAAATCTTACTGAAGGTTCTATAATGACCCAGTGAGTTGAACGTTATCGTTCTAGAAATGAAATGAATGCCTTGTCCCAGCCATAACTGGAAAAGGTAGATTTTAACCAAGAATCCCATGACCGTGTAATTATGTAGTTGCATTCTGCCAAGGTCCCTTCTGTCAGCTGCTAATCAGAGCTAGTGTTTTTGACTTTTGGTTCTCAGCAGAATGAGTGTCATTTTATTTATTCTTTCATGGTTTTTTCTCCTAGTACTTCTTTTTTTAGTTAAAAAAATTTATTTTTATTGGAGGACAAGTGCTCGCCAGTGTTGTGTTGGTTTCTGCTGTACAGCAAAATGAATCAGCTGTAGGTACACATATATCCCCTCCCTCTGGAGCCTCTCTGCCACCCCACCCCCTCCCCATCTGGCCCTCTAGGGCATCACAGAGCACCAAGCTGAATTCCCTATTCTATACAGCTGCTTCCCATTATATATTTTACATATGGTAGTGTGTATGTATGTATGTGTGTGTGTGTATAAATTTATGTGTGTGTGTCTTAGTCACTCAGTCGTGTCTGACTCTGTGCAACCCCATGGACTGTAGCCTACCAGGCTCCTCTGTCCCTGGGGATTCTCCAGGCAGCAATACTGGAGTGGGCTGCCTCTGCTGTTCTGTCAGCTCATCCCACTCTCCCCTTCCCCTCCCTGTGTCCACAAGTCCATTGTCTGTGTCTGCGTCTCTGTTCCTGCCTTGCACATAGGTTCATCTGGACCATTTTTCTAGATTCTATATATATGCATAATATACAATATTTGTTTTTCTCCTTCTGACTTACTTCATTCTGTATAACAGTCACTATAACTGACTCAAATTAGTTCCTTTTTCTGGCTGAGTAATATTCCATTGTGTGTGTGTGTGTGTGTGTGTGTGTGTGTATATATATATATATCTCCTAATGCTTCCTGTGTGAGAACAGCTGAAGTCCCAACTGACTCTATTTGCCATTTATGTCATTAGCCAGTTTGGGCCCCTTGGCCTGGAAAGTCATTTTTAAAAAATTCATTTTTTTATCTTGATTGGCTGTGAATGAGATAGGTGACCTTTCAGTGATTCGATGGTGAGTTTGGCAGTTGGCTGGACAAATGCCAGTTCACCTGTTGGACTGTACTCCCAGGACATTGATCTGGCCCTTTGAGAAGTCTAGACTCAGAATTGGTCAGACATGAGAGGGTATTAAGATGATTCCTGTGTCTGAATTATACACTGAATTTGACCCCAAACTCAGTGTTAGTAGCTCTAGAAAAACATGCTTATGTAGCAGAGATAGGAAAGGAGAAAATGGAGGTAAAGACATTAAGCAATGGTTGTTGTTAGCACTGGTTTGTCTCTTATCTGTAAGTCACCCATAAGGTCTAAGCTCATTCAGTCCTGAATAGAATAGAATGAGGCTGCCTGTCTGGAACTGAAGGCTATTAATTACCACCTTGCACCCTAGGAGAATTAGAGAATCACAGAATTTTAGAACAATAAAGAATTTCTGATACAGCCCTCTTACTTTACAAATTAAGAGCCTGGGACCTAAAATATAAAGAAAATCTGCCAAAATTGATACCTAAACCCCACTGGTATTTCATTTTAAGAGTGTGTTTTTATCATTTCGTAGTGCTTTACTCTTCTGTCTGCTGATTACGAGCAAGTAAATTTACATCCATCTGATACTATTTCTGACACAGCCAGTTAGTAGCACCCTGGAGTGAGAACCCAGACCTCCTGACTTCTCATTTCACGTTGCCTACTAGGTCCAATCCCATCATGATTTGGGATAATTGTAAACTGTACTCCTTAGCCAGACCCTCCGATAGTCAAGAAGCTTAAGATGTATCATTTGTGAAGTCTGGTGTTCACTCGCAGGGTTTTTCTAGCAAGTATGTGATCTAGGAAATGCACACAGTGAACAGAAGGGACTGAAGGAGATTTGGAGGCTGTGAGCCTCTAAGTTTCATTTATTCTCAGGATCAATGAGGACACAGCATCTGTCAGAGAGATTCTGACTTCTTGGTTAGTAAGCATCCTTGACATGGTTAAAGCCAGTCTTACAGGATCTAGAATGGGTGAAGGGAGTGGTTGTTGGAAATTCCCAACTGTTTTAGAGTTCCTGTCCCTTTCCCTGTGGGGTGGTGTTCTTTAAGGAGCCAGGGAGTTCCCAGATGTGGGACAATCACAACTGTAACCACAGTTTTGTGGTGTTCAGAGCTGACAACACTGGTATTTCCGGCATTCTTCTCCAAAGACCTTGGCCACCTTGGGGGAAAGCCCCCTCGACAAACACTGTTTCTATTCTTGAGGGTCTAACCTAGTGTCTTCCACTAGGGCAGTTTCTGGACGCTGTCTTTTCTGCGCCTCTGAGGTCTTTGATTTGGGCAGCAGAGGGTGGGAGGGGTGATGTTCCTGGCAGATCTCACATCTACAGATAAAAACACACCAGTTGCTTTTAGGTTCCCTGGAGAACATTCTGTTGTCACCTCATTGAACCGGCGTAGGAGGAAAAAGAGAATTCAGTGCCAGTTAAGTTGACACAGAAGCGTGCAGGCAGGAAATCTGTATCCAGCGCCACATCTAATGAGCCTGTCGTTAGAGGCTCGTGGCAGAGCGAGGGAAAACAAACGCAAATGGAAAACAGGTTCTGAGAGCTGCTTGAAACTTAGTACCAGCCCCATTACACGCTCCCTTTGGATTCACAGAGGCTGTTCTGCACGTTAAGCTGAGCTTGCCTTTGAAACAGAACTCACGTGGATTTGCATGAGAAAGAACAGGCCAGCAACTGACTGCAAAAGTAACAGCTGTTTAAATAGTTCAGTGGAGGAGCTAAGGCAGAAAGAAGTTATAGGCTCATTGTTCAAGTCTGGATTATCCAAGTTCTCCCATCACATGGCCTTACTTTGTTGGGCAGTGGAGAGAGATCTGGTGAAACTGGCTTATGGAACATTTCAGTTAAGGAATTGCATTGCTAAATCTTCCATCCATAAGGTACTCAAGTAGAAATAGAGGTGGTAAACAGTTTGGGGAGAGCATCAGGCTTGCTGGATTAGGTAGAACCAAGCCATCACACTTGGGCTTTCAGAGTCCTTATTGCTTGGTTCCCTCTGCATAGCCACAAGTTGTAGGAATGGAGTGTTAATATAAGGATAAGTGTGTGCACTTGTATTAACTTATTGTGTTTATCCAACAGATTTACCCAGATCAGGCCTTGCCCTTCCTGTTCATTGCCAGGGTAGCAAATCTGCAGTCTGCTGTGACCTCAACCTTCCTCCTGGGTCCAACTCACATTTCTCTGGAATTCATTTCTCCTGAAGCTGAGACAGTCATTGAAATCCACCATATTCACGATGATAATGAGATGTAGCATTACTGCCTTGACTTTTGTTTGAATCTGTGTCTGTGCTAAAAACCAACATGTGGACACCAGAATTGGCATCTGGTGGGAGCTTCGGTGCTAGTTTGGACAAATACATTCCTAAATTGTGTATATTTCATTTATTTTGCTAAGCTCTGGACAAATTGCATTCTTAATTTAGGAGACCCCTCATGCCTCCAGGTTTCTGGTCAAATGCCCTTTATCACAGAAGCTCTCCTTTCCTGACCAGCTGATGCAAAATAGCTGTCTTTTTTCTGCATGTCATCCTCTTCCTAGCATATTCCCTCCACTTGAAATATATTTATTCATTTATTTTTTCTCCACTAAAATGTACATCCTGCAGGAGCAAGGGCTTTGTCTCTTTTGTCTATTGTGTTATTGTAGCACCTGTAACAGCATGGGGCCTGTAACATATGCCCAATAGGAACTTGTGGAATAAATGCAGAATGGTGAGAGGGTTGCTTGGTAGTATGCTGCCAGCTACTGTAGAAGGACCTGGTTCCCAGGAGGAAGCACAGTGCCCTGTGTAGCTGCTTTCCGGTTCATAGTTTATTTGGACAAACATTTATCAAGTGCTTGGGGCCAGGTGTTAAAGAACACAGTCCTGCTCTCAGGGTTTGAAGAGTGGTGGAGAATGTAAATGTTTAAATTAAACCCATCCTTTAAGATCCAGCTCTGGTATCAGTCCCTCCTAGGAACTTTTCTTGAACTTTCTTCTTCTTCCCCAAAGCTAGGTTAGGCACCGTTCTTACCAGGTCCCATAGCATTCTGTACAGGATATTATCGTGGCCCGTATGTGAGGAGACAAGTGCCAGACCCTGTGCGTTGTGTTCCGCATATGAGCTCCTTAAGGGCAAGGATTATACCTTACTCATTAATGACTGTCGTGTCTGACACACAGAGTCCTCAGTAAATACCAGGTATCCTTGTTATCCCTGTTACTAGGTGCATTCACTAACCAGCATCCACATAGCTGGGGATGTGTGTAAAGTCATATGGAAAACTGTATCTGTTCCAGGGATGTAATGTACACCATGATAAATATAATAACACTGCTTTATATTATATATGAAAGTTGTTGAGAGTAAATCCTAAAGTTCTCATCATAAGGAAAAATTTGATTTCTATTTAATTTTGTACATATATGAGAAGATGGATGTTTTCTAAACTTACTGTGAGAATCACTTCACGTTGTATATAAATCAAATCTTTATGCTGCTTACCTTAAACTTACACAGTGCTGTGTGTCATTTATACCTCAGTAAAACTAGAAGGAAAAAACCTTACAACCATAGGAAGGAATAAAAATGATTTCTGTTATTCAGTTGCTAAGTTGGGTCCTACTCTTTGCTACCCCATGGACTGGAGTATGCCAGGCCTTCTTGTCCCTTACTATCTCCTTGAGTTTGCCCAAGTTCATGTCCATTGAATTGGTGATGCTATCCAACCCTAAAGATGATTAGAAATGGTAAATACAAAATAAAAACAAAGCAGTATGTCTCTTCGTCTGAAGACATATAAGGCTAAGAAGCAATTCTATATTGTGCTGTACCATGTTGTTTAATGTTATGTTCTATAATAGTCTCCATTTCAAGCTCTCTTTGTGTTCTTGGGGGGTGTAGGGATCACTTAGACTTGTCAAGGATTTTTACAAAGAGTTCTTGGCGGACTCCCTGCATTCCCAGAGGCAAGCCGAGGCCCTGATGCACATTGACGATGATTTTCTGCATGCAGATGTTAGAAGCTCCTCCGAGCCTGGAGCACGTGTTTAATTCCAAGTGGGCAAGTCACAGGCATCCTCTCAGTAAATACTTGTGGGTTCATGAGATTTTAATGCTGCCACTTTGATGTGGCTGTTTTGATTCAGGGCTTCAGGGATGTTTTGCCATGGCTTAAAAGACAAATTGTTAAACAGAGATTTTGTGCGACTCAGAAGGGTGGCCAAGAGGCATCCAGCCACACTGCTTGATGGAGTGTGGACGTTGACCTAACATTTGTGTGTTTTTACTTGGACGTGCCTGTCTTGATGCCTGACGCTTTCATTACATCGTATGGATCTTGCCAGAATGTCTGGTTTAAATACTTGATAATCTCACTGAAATACCAACCATGATTCTACTTCAATGGCAGGAGGGCTTCAAATGAAACAGAAGGCAGGGGATTACGCTCTCGAGGCGCTCATAGAGGATTTTGCCAAGGGCTGACTAACGAATGCATTCACCATTTCAGAACATGTACGGCCGCCATTATTATTGGCAATTTCCCGGTTTACAGCTTCAGATTATTGGCTAGAGAAGTGTTTAAAAATATAAACAGATCCTAATGCAAGCATGGAAATATGGTCCATCCATGTTAAAAAGATCATTTTGATCATTTTCCCTGCTGTGCTGTAAAAAGAACTTTTCCGTCTGTTTTATTTGGTGATGGGAGGAAATGATCTTTACCGCTTGCTGGTCAGACAGCCCTTGTCTGCTTGCAGTGAACTTCCTGCCCTGTTTTCTTTAGACTGCCTGAACGATCCTTACATACACGCCAGATAGTCGGGAGTGCCCGCAAACTAACTAGATGAGTAGAAAAGTAGGCCACTGTAGGAACACTAAGTGAAAAGTGAAAAAAAAGTGAAGTCGCTCAGTCGTGTCTGACTCTTCGCGATCCCAAGGACTGCAACCTACCAGGCTCCTCCGAAGGCAATGGCAACCCACTCCAGTGTTCTTGCCTGGGGAATCCCAGGGATGGGGGAGCCTGGTGGGCTGCCGTCTATGGGGCTGCACAGAGTCGGACACGACTGAAGTGACTTAGCAGCAGCAGCAGCAGAAAGACTAAGATTCTTTTATTTTGACTAATGTTTTCATCTGAGTGTTCTACCAGACCTTGCTACATTATTCCTAATTTTAAAATATTTTAGAAGCAAGTACATTAAGCAGCTTGTTAAGAAAAAGTAAGTCATTGTATTGGGTCCCTGGTCTTGACTCTGAGAGTCCAGAAGCTAAGCTTGGTGTCTTGAAAGAAACAAAGAGAAGTCGCTCAGTCATGTCCAACTCTTTGCGACTCCATGGACTGTAGCCACCAGGCTCCTCCCTCCACAGGATTTTCCAGGCAAGAGTACTGGAGTGGGTTGCCGTTTCCTTCTCCAAAGATTGTTCCACCCAGTTTTGAACTGGGGACTTTTCATGTGTTAGGCAAACGTGATAACCACTACGCTGTGGAAACCGTATGGCTGTATGTCCCTAATGGTGGTACGACTGCATGAGTCCCCTAAGTTAAATGTCACACTTGTCCTGAATATTCTCTGGGGAAAGGAACCACGTGTGCTGGCTGCCTGACATACATCATCATGTTTAACTTCCACAAGGTAGGCCTCGAGCCTTTCTTTCCTTTTTCTTTTTTTTTTTAGAGAATATTTATTTATTTATGGGTATGTCAGGTGTTAGTTGGAGAAGGCGATGGCACCCCACTCTAGTACTCTTGCATGGAAAATCCCATGGACGGAGGAGCCTGGTGAGCTGCAGTCCATGGGGTCGTGAAGAGTCGGACACGACTGAGCGACTTCACTTTCACGTTTCACTTTCATGCATTGGAGAAGGAAATGGCAACCCACTCCAGTGTTCTTGCTTGGAGAATCCCAGGGACGGGGAGCCTGGTGGGCTGCCGTCTATGGGGTCGCACAGAGACGGACACGACTGAAACGACTTAGCAGCAGCAGCAGGTGTTAGTTATGGCCCGAGGACTCTTCCTTGCAGCCCACGGGCTCCTCTCCAGCTGTGTTCTGCAGGCTCCAGAGTGCCTGGGCTCTGTAGTTTGCAGTACACAGGCTTTCTAGTTGAGACCCTGGGCTCAGTAGTTTTGGTATGTGGACTTAGTCGCCTCACAGCACATGGGATCTTAGTTTCCCGACCAGGGATCAAACCCATTCCCCCTGAGCTGGAAGGCAGATTATTAATCACTGGGCCACCAGGGAAGTCCCGAGCCCTTCTTTCTATAAACCACACAGCTAGCAAGTGATAGAGTCATGATTTGAACCCAGGATCTCTGATTCCAAAGTCCACACTATTTCCAGAATAACCAGTGATTTCAAACCACTGGTCTGCAGGTTGGTGTTGACTCCAAAGGAATGTCTCTCCAGTCTGTGGTGGGAATATCTGGGTAAGGCTGATACCTGTTTTCTTGAAGAAACACATGTGTGCTAAGGTGAATCAGTCATGTCCAGCTCTTTGCAACCCTGTGGACCACAGACCACCAGGCTCCTCTGTCCATGGAATTCTCCAAGCAAGAATACCGGAGTGGGTTGCCATGCCTTCCTCCAGGGGATCTTCCCAACCCAGGGATCGAACTGGCATCTCTTAGGGTCTACCTGCATTGTCAGGCAGGTTCTTTACCACTAGCACCACTTGGAAATAGTTGTTTATTCAGAGACTGTGACTTGTCTTTCAAGGTGTTAAAGATCACTTTTTTTGTTTGTCACATGATGGTAGTTGTAAATGACGGCTAACAGAAATGTCCTAAGATGTCAAAGTAAAAAAAAATTGGCCTCCTTGTGTTGGTCCCCAAGCTTAAACTTGAAATCTTATTGGCCCAGGAAATGACACAGCTGGAAAAAAGAGACAATCTACTCATTGTCCTGGCAGAGTCGTTGATAGCTGACTTAGCAGAGCTTGGGTTCACGTGGGGTTTTTCTGGAAGAGGACTGGGATGCATCTGCAGTTGGGGGTGATCACAGGCTGCTTAAAGAGATGCTGCTTTGACACTGAGGAGCATGACTCTTGGGCAGCTCAGAGGAGTCCTGATAATGCAAGTGACCTTTTAAAAACCACAATGGAATCTTTTTTTTTTTAAACTAGAAAAATCATCTTTTCCAAAAGAGAGGTAGAACTTGGACTACTAGCATGTCTGAGTTTTCTGTGTCCAGGATGGGGAAGACTGGAGCTCAGAGGCATTTAATTTAGCAGTGACTCAGGCTGTTACTTTCCTGACCTTAGATGATTAAAAAGTCATCTTTTTATTCTTGATACAAGAATGAAAGGGCTCAGATTTTGGAGCCAGACATATCTGGGCAAATTACTTTCTGTGAAATGGCGTAGGAACACTTGCCTTGGAGAGTTACCATGGGACTCTTGAAAGAATCTTCCACTGCCTGTGCAATGCCTTTCCTGCGATGATTCAAGATAACAGGGATAAAAACACCTACTTGTTGGCATTTGGTGTGTCCTGGTGTCGTGCTTATGGGTGAACTATCATTCAGGGCACCCTGAGTTTCTTTGACTTTTTACTTCCCTGCCAGTGATTCCAGAATCCAGCTGTGCCCGGGGAGGCTGTTTTGCCTCCTACATCCTGAGCCCTTCAAACTGCAGAGGGGCAGTGCCCAGCAGACTCTAACCACTGCCTTCACGTCTGTTTCAGTGCCAACAACATGCCCAAGCAGGTGGAAGTACGGATGCATGACAGCCACCTGAGCGCAGAGGAGCCAAAGCCACGGCATCTGGGGCTGCGCTTGTGCGACAAGCTGGGGAAGAATCTCCTGCTCACCCTGACCGTGTTCGGTAGGAGACAGGGGGCCCCACCCACTCCTCCACCCCGGGTCTCTCCTGGCTCTGTGTGGAAGCTGGTTCTGGCAGCGGGCACTCTAACCCAGAAAGCAGGCCACACGTGCTGCCTAACCCCACCTTTGCCCCAGCACAGCCGCCTCAGTGAGACTCTTTTCCCTTTCACCCGCCCCAGCAATGTTTTCTTCCTTGGGGTTCTAGTGGATCTCAGATTCCAGTGAGCATGACCAGTTTCTGTGGGTAAATGAGCATGCAGATTCCCGGGTCCTGCTCACAGACTGTGCTGTGGGCCATTTGCACGAGACCTCGGAATCTGCATCTTAAGCCTTCTGTGCATGTGTGTGTGTGTGTGTGCTCAGCTGCTTCACTCGTGTCCAGCCCTTTGTGACAATATGGACAGTAGCCCGCCAGGCTTTTCTGTCCATGGGATTTTCCAGGCAAGAATACTGGAGTGGGTTGCCATGCCCTTCTCCAGGGGATCTTCCTCACCCAGGGATCCAACCCATATCTCCTATACCTTGGGCATGGCAGGTGGATTCTTTACCACTAAGCCACTGGGGAAGCCCCTTAAACCTTCTAGGTGATTCCAAAGCAGATGATCAGTACACCACATTTAGAGAAGTACCTGCATCTTGATAAAGGCAACAGTTGCCAAAACCTCACCAAAGGACTCCAAGGATTCACATTCTCCATGTACCTCATTAACTTAGATTCAGTTAGCACAGTAGCTAACAAGGTCCGTGTGGAAGAGGCTTGTCTTGAAGCTTTGAACTGCTCCAGCTCCACCTGAGAAGCCTTGCTCCTCTGTTTCAGGTCTCACCCAGGCGCTGGTTGTACTTTTGTGTGACCATTGGTATAGACTTGGCCTTGGGTTTTCAACCAGGATTTATTGAAAATGGGAGAAATTGCAGTTTCTTGTACTGAAACGCCTTCTCCTTTGAGTCAGTCATCTTGGATGTAAGTGGACTACAGTCAGGAGTGGACATTTGCCCCAGCTCAGTTCACTTAATAGAAGAAAACCGCAGACGTGGTAGGGTTTTCCAAGGGTTACCTTCCACAGAAGGGATGAAATTTCATTCATCCTAAGTTTTAAAAAAGTGTGCTCTTCACTTGTGGAAGAAAAATATATCAGATTTCTGGCCGTGTTACTTACTCTCTTTGCTTCTCTGGAGTTGATCCCATAGCCATATACCTAGGACACCTCTGCCTCCCTGCCCGACTCTAGTCATGCTTATGACCCCATTTGTGGTTTCCACAAGGGTGGCTTATGTTAGCTACCAGTTTGGAGCAATCCAAGGTTTTGTTGTGGAATCCTTGAGTATGCAAAGCAAAAGGCTCCTGGTAGCATTTCTGCTCAAATTGTTTCCTCCCAAATCTTATATTTTTAGACACCCTCCTTGATCTCCCTTAAGATCAACATGTTTTGAGATTATGTATCAGGACATAGAAGTCAAAGACAAAGCTCTTTGAGGACGAGCCATGGGGAAATGACTGGAAGTAGAAAAAAGAAAACTAATGCCAGTTTGGTCACGTAAATATTCCTTTTGTCTGATATTCAGTTACAAAGATAAGAAACATATTAGACACCATGGCATGTACCCAGCCTAGGCTGGGAAGAGAAGCATATCTGACGTTGTGGGTTATTTCTGCTGACAGTCTCTGACTCTGCAAGTGGATGATATACTAAAAAATTGGGATCAAGTTGCCAGGTTATATTTCCCACAAAGCCTTCAGAAGGCTCTTCTTGACTCTTCCAGTGTGGCCTTTTAGAAGAGTTGGAGATAGAAAACATTTTCTCACAAGTCAACAAAATTAACTTGACTTTTCTAATGGTATTTTTGTTATCTGTTAGTCATCATCTGATAATAGAGAGGTACAAGAAAAGTTAATGTTATTGAACTATATCCCTAGAGCTATTCGTGTGATGAGGGCAAAAAATAGATTCATATTTTTTCTCCTTCCTTATAGGTGTCATCCTGGGGGCCGTATGTGGA
Organism: Aepyceros melampus; assembly: GCA_006408695.1. NCBI lineage: Eukaryota > Metazoa > Chordata > Mammalia > Artiodactyla > Bovidae > Aepyceros > Aepyceros melampus. Next base: position 409,388 of record SJXQ01009416.1, read on the forward strand.
GGACTTCTTCGCTTGGCATCTCCTATCCACCCAGATGTGGTTATGTTAATAGCCTTCCCAGGGGATATACTCATGAGGATGCTGAAAATGCTCATTCTCCCTCTCATCATCTCCAGTTTAATCACAGGTAAGACCACTTCTCTGGCACTGGGTCAAAGTGGGTCATACTCCTGCTCTAGCTTTTGGACTGACCATAAAAATCTCAATTTTGTTGAATCAATGAATCTGATCATCTTCTGTGTTATTTCTCTTCAGAGTCTTGATTTTCTTCACTCTAAAACTGAAATGAAAGTGAAATCTCTCAGTCATGTCCGACTCTTTGTGACCCCATGGACTGTAGCCTACCAGGCTCCTCTGTCCATGAGATTTTCCAGGCAATAGTCCTAGAGTGGATTGCCATTTCCTTCTCCAGGAGATCTTCCCAACCCAGGGATCAAACCCAGGTCTCCCGCATTGTACAGATGCTTTACTGTCTGAGCCACCAGGGAAGCCCACAAAACTGACATAAGCAACCCTAAGAAAAAGAGTTTGGTCGGTCCATCTGTCTGTGTAGCAGCAGAAGATAAAAAGGAAATAGCCACATGTTAAAAGTGATCATCTAGAGATTTTAATTTTCAATGTATACTTTTCTCATTTTCTAAATTGTATTTGTTCAGAAACTGACAAATAAAGCTAACATATAGAAAAAGAAGTTTTTTCTTTAATATTTAGCTGCGGTAGAGGGAAGTGGTTATTAGCGATGAATGGAATACTAGATATGAAACTCTTGGGGTGTTTCAGAAGAAAGGTGCCCTTAATGTGTAGTTCATGTCTACTGGTGTTTTGGCTCAAAGAGTTGTTTCATTTGAAAGGATTTTATTTTTTCCCCTCCCTGGTCTTATACAGGTAGTTTCCTCCTTACTAAATATTACTCAAATGTTGTTGAAATTGTTGAATGTTAGAGACTAAGCCCCGGGTTAGGGATAAAGAACTGGGTTTTTGTTTGTATCTGGGGGACCAATAGGCTGGGTTATCTTGAGAAATCTGTTCTAGACCACCCACCTTATGAATGTAGTGAAGCTCTGGTAACTCCAAGAGATTCAGCTGTTACAGTCTCATAGCTGGTTGGCTAATGAATCCAGTGAGGGAAAGAGCTGGCACTCGGTGTCAGGAAGGTCTTAGCACTCAGCCTCAGACTGCGTGAAGCTGTATTTTACTTTAAAAGCTCCTTTTGAAACCAGAGAAATTTGTTCTCCATGCCTGTTTAATAGATTATACATTAGCCAACCCAGTAAGGAAGTTTCATTTCCATTAGCTAGAGTTAGACTTCAGATTGACTGTAAGGACAAATAGGTCATATATGGGTCAGCTTCATTCAGAAAAGTTAATGTCAATAATAGTCTCCTCCTCCATGGCAAAAAAGACTGATCTCCAGTAAAAGTTGCATGTCTCAGGCGAGTAAAAGCAGGAACTGAAACCAGGAAATAGAAAAACTGAAGAAACTACTGGAAAAAAACCCAGTGAAGTCTGGAGTTTTTGTGACTTGCTTGGAGTTTCTGCTAACCATCACAGAAGCTTCTGAGAATTAGATGGAGCTTCCACCCATGCTGGGTGTTTTGTACATGTGTTCTCACGTTCCTATGCAAGGTCCGAAAACATGCTCTCCATCAGGCTTCATCTGAGAAGAGTGATAGGGCTGTGCTAGAACCTCTTCCACTTTCCCAGACTTTGGATTTTGTGACTCGTAATGTATTCAGAAAGATTCTGAATACATAGGGCTACCAACCTTTTATTTCCCTGAGGACCTTCAAACAAACAAACCAAAAAACCTAACATATACCAGCATCACCACTTCATAAGGTAAGGATTTCTTAATGCCTAAGAAGTGGGAAGGACATAATCTTAGAATCAAAAATTGAATAGAACATTCAACTTTCACTATCACAGGCTGAAAAAAAAACTGTTGTCACCAGCCAGTTTATAAACCCTGGAGCAGATGTTCTCCAGCTCTTCACAGTTCCCCGTGTGCGTCTGAGCAGTCGCTCCGTCGTGTCTGACTCTTATGACCCCCGTGGACTGCAGCCCACCAGGCTCCTCTGTCCATGGGATTTTCCAGGCAAGAATACTGGAGTGAGTTGCCATTTCCTCCAAGGGATCTTCCTGACACAAGGATAGAATTATGTCTCTTGCATCTCCTGCATTGGCAGGCAGATTCTTTACCACTAGCGCCACCCTCTAGAATCTCAAAAATATCCTTGGAAAATTGAATTGTAAACTGTAGCACTGACCAAATATTCAGTTGAAGGAGGTTTAATTAACCATTAATACATTTGAGTAATACAAAGCCCAGGGTTGGTTATAGGTATGCGGGCTAAGTAGCTTCAGTCATGTCTGATTGTTTGCGACCCCGTGGACTGTAGGCAGTCAGGCTCCTCTGTCCACGGGGATTCTCCAGGCAACAACAGTGGAGTGGGTTGCCATATTCTCCTCCAGGGAATCTTCCCAATCTTGGGATCAAACCCAGGCCCTTCCATTGCAGGCGGATTCTTTACCACTGAGCACCTGAGGAAGCTATAGGTATGCAGACAGGGGCAAGTAGCAGGAAGATAATGGAACTAATCCTTCTGGATTTCTTTTTCTATCCAGGGTTGTCAGGCCTGGATGCTAAAGCCAGCGGCCGCTTAGGCACAAGAGCTATGGTGTACTACATGTCCACAACCATCATTGCTGCGGTGTTGGGGGTCATCCTTGTCCTGGCCATCCACCCAGGGAACCCCAAACCAAGAAGCAACTGGGGCCTGGGAAGAAGAACGATGAAGTGTCCAGCTTAGATGCCTTTTTGGACCTTATTCGGAATCTCTTCCCTGAAAACCTTGTTCAAGCCTGTTTTCAGCAGGTAACCCAGAGTTCTGATAGTCTTGCTTCTCCAAACTCCTAAGTTATGAAGGTGATAACTTTGAGACTATTTCAGCAAACCAGCTGTGGGCAATAATTTTTTTCATATTTATGTCTCTGCCTAAGTGTGGGGGATCCTCTGGGGCAGAATTTTCAGATAGGAGTCCCTTAGTCTTTTTTTTTTAACTTCCATTTCTTTTGCAGTATGTTTAATAGCATTTAGCTCTGGAGTCTCTCTTCTCCTTTTTCCTATTTGTCTCTTTTTCTTCTTTTTGGTTCTTCTCTCTGTATCATCCACAGGCACATTTTTATCACCCTTGCCCACAACCCTCTAGAGTACCCAGGGGTTCTCTATCCTAGCAATGTTAGCAAAACCACGTGTGGTCCATTTCAAAATGCTTATTTATGTTCTACAGAATCAGAATCGCCAGAATGGGCCCAGTAATTGGGTACTAGGTAAATTCATCAAATTAATACTTGAGGGTGTTTGTCAAAGTAATACATGAGGCTTGTAGAAATTTAAAGAAATTTTTGAATGCACATAAAGCAAAAATTCAAGTCCCCATGTCCCTTCCCTAGGCTACTCATGTTTCCTCCTATATATATGTGTGTGTGTGTGTGACATATATGTTATGTATGTGTGTATAAAATAAGTATCAATCTGGGAGTATTCCATCATACATACGGTGTTACATTCTACTTTCTTGTTTAACAGTGTTTTAGTGTCATCTCTTTTTCTGTTGTTGTGTAGTATTTCTAAAGGATAAATTCTAGAAGCAAAACATGCCCTGCCAAAGAATTGATATTTTGAATTTGCTGATGTTATGAAAAATGGTCCTACAAAATTTGTAGCAATATATACTTCTACTAACTGCATACATGTGTATCTGTTTTTTTAACACACAATTTTAAAACCTGTTGATTCTGCTGGGTATGTTACCGACCAGAGTTCTTAGACTCTAGAAATTGATAAGAGGTCAGATGAGAAATTTAGGCAAGGCTTTATTTGACCTCAGGCTGCAGCTGGAGGGAGTGGGAACAAGTAACAGCTTTTCTTGCTCTGTCCCTGAATGTGTGTGTGGTGGGTGGGTTGGGGAGTGCAGGGGTGCAGGACAAGCTGGTCCCTTAAATTGGGCGAGGGTAGGGTGGTCCAGGGGTTAGGCCAGCAGGGTGCCTTGGGTGGTCTGCGCACTCCCTTGGTGGTGCTGTGTGCAGGGGTCATGCCTGGTACCCTGCTTTTGTTCCAGAAACCTCAGGAGTGGCAGTTGGGTTTTGGGTCTTTTTGCATTGTATTGTTCATAATTTGCCTCAACTGTGCATGCGTGCAGTTGTCTTTAGTCCCTGATAGCTTCTTTTTACTGTTGTTTGAGGAGACATTTGCCCCAGTGCAAGCATGGCAGCAAAGGGTCCCAGGTCCCAGGTCCCACATCCTAGCCTCTCTCAAGTAAATCCACTGAGTCAGCTGCCCAGACCCCCCTCAACAGACAACCAGCCTATTGTCTAGACCCAAAGTTAGTTTAGGTTAGAATATACCTCAGTTTCCATTAGCCCTGGTTGGAAGTAAACTAGAACCAAGGAACCTCCTTCAGCCATTTCCAGTGACTCACAGAAGAATAAATTTAGGAACCAGGTTACAGAGAAGAGAAGTCTGCATTCCCAGCTGCCCTCAAGGTGCCATTGCCACCCACTGCTGAGCCAGTGCACTCTGGATAAATCTGGAATATGGTCTCTGCTTTCCAAGGCCACTTTGGATGCACTTGTAGCAAGGAACTATAGTTCCTTAAAGGAAACATCCCAGGCAGGAGAAGTTGAGTGGGGAATGACTAGAAACCGACTAGGGGACTTCCCTGATGGTGCAGCGGGCGGGAGCCCGCCTGCCAGTGCAGGGGACATGGGTGTGGTCCCTGGTCCGGGAAGATTCCACGTGCCAGCAGCAGCTGAGCCCATGCGCTGTGACTGCTGAGTCTGCGTGCTGCAACGACTGAAGCCTGCGTAACCTAGAGCCTGTGCTTCGCAACAAGGGAAGCCACTGTCATGAGAAGCCCTCATGCCCCAAAGAAGAGGAGCCCCCACTCACCGCAGCTAGAGGAAGCAATGAAGACCCAGTGCAGCCGTACATAAATACATTTAAGACAAGAAAAACATTCTTCGTCCTGCAAGCAGTCATCGATTAAAAAAAAAAAGAAGAATGAAACAGGCTAGGGAAGGGGTGCTTCTGGGTACCCTCTCTCTAATGCCCCTGCCCCTCAGCCAGCCTGTTTAGAAAGATGAGTTTGCTGGCTCTGGGGCAATGGACACAACCAGGTGCCAAGTCTATTCTTAACGTTTTGGAGAGAGCTCCCTGGATCTGGAGCAGCTGGAGACTGAGCCAGTAGGAGACCAGGGATGGGAGCAGTACCAGAAGGAGGGGAGAGGGACAGATTTGGTCTTCCCTCTGGTACCCGATCATGACCACGCTCCATGCAAGAGGGAGCCTCTTTCGTCTGAGTGACTGGGGCAGGACTGAGAAGCAGGCAGGGCCCCGGAGCTGTGGATGTGAGCTAGAGGAGAGTTCTGTGGTGTCAGCCATGCTCACGCTTCCTGAGCTCTCCAGTCGATGGGCAGTCTCTGCATGTCGCGGCCCTGGGCAAAAGGCACTGGGGGCTGGGGGGCAGCATCAGGATTGAGGATCGGGCCATTCCCTGCCCCGCCCGGCCCTGGATCCACCCCTCCGCTGGCAAAAGTCACATGAGGAGTGAGCTCTTCATCCTCCAGCAAAGCCCAAGGACATGCTCCCTTTCGGTTAAGACTACCAGGAAAAAAAATAAAAATCATGTGGAATATTTTACCTCAGGCTGAGGGAGGGTGCAGATTTCATAGGCCAGTCTCTGGGCAGCCCAGAGGAAAGGGAGCTTAACCCACAGGCAATCCCAAGGGCTTAGGAGGGTCTTGAAGAGGGTTGGAAGACAGGGACAGTTAGACATGGCATTGCCAGAAAGAAAGGCAGAGAACCCCATCTCGGCGGCAGCATCCCTGGCGCCTGGCCTCCAGCTCAAGCCACTCATCTGTGCTCTTTGGGAGCTATATTTTGGAGTCAATAGAACTCACTTTGAATCCTGCTTCAGTAACTACTAGCTCTCTGTCCTAGGGTTAGTTACTCAGCCCTGTGAGTCCTGAGGGGCTCTTGTTGACATAAGAGGTTGACAGATGTCGCGTGAACATGGTATACCTGGCCACCTGATCCTGGAGGCCACCATTCATTCAGGCCGGTGGCCGTGGTGGCGCTAGTGGTAAAGAATCCACCTGCCAAAGCAGGAGACTTGAGAGACATGAGTTTGATCCCTGGATCAGGAAGATCCCCTGGAGAAGGGAATGGCAACCCACTCCAGTAACCTTGCCTGGAGAATCCTGTGGACAGAGGAGCCTGGCAGGCTACGGTCCATGGGGTCACAAAGAGTCAGACAAGACTGACGTGACTGAGCACGCACATGGCCGTTACTCCTTTGAACTGTAGCTTTTTTAGCCTTCTCAGAATAGGCCTGTACTTGGCTATGGTCCCCACTTTGTCCCCAGGCACATGACTCTGTTGTCCATGGAGGCGTCCCTTCAGATCCCCCCTGCATTCTCCCTTTGGGCCATCATTGCCCAGGCCAAGGGGGCTATGAGCTGCCTGCTCCCATCCAGCCGGCCTGCTCCTCTCCCAGCGCAAGTGCCTGTGGCCAGGATGGAACAGAGAGCACTGCCTGACCCCAGGGCGTGTACGCTGTACGTCCCTCTCCCAGTTAGGAGAGCCGATCTGTTCAGCCTTGCTTGCCCTTGGGCTCAGCTGCTGGAGTATTGTGTCCATATAGTTTAGCAGGCAGCACAGGTGGTGAAAGAGCTCGGAGGTGGTCAGTGCATCTGAGCTGAAGTCCCAGTAACTCTGTGACATCTGATGAGTCACTTGACGTCTCCATGCCTCTTCTTCCGTATCTATTCAGGCTTCGGCCATCTGTGCCTACTACGTGCCGGCACTGACATTCTAGGATTCTGCACGCCGTCTATTTTCATGCCCAGGGAGATAGTGATTCTCTGGGCTCAGACGTTGCATTTTCACAGCATGCAGAGTGCCTGGCACCTTTGAAAATAGGATGGCTGCCCCGGATGTCGAGGAAGAGCCTGAGAGCTTCTTAGGGGACTGTTGGCCCAGAGATGCTTGGGGGAACATGGAGCAAGTCTTGGTATCATTGCCTGGAAGGAGAGGCTGTCTTCCCACCTCACACTTCCCTGCTGTGGTGGCTGCTGGCGGCTAGCACATCTGGCAGCCAGATGGAAATCCCCAGCAGAGCCAGGCTCTGGGAGGAGCCCACGTGAGAGTGGGTCTGTGAAGACTCCATGTGACGGAGACCAGGCAGAGAGAAGCAAATCGTCTGGGTCATGGGGTGCTGGTCTGACCCCCACCAAGACCCTCACCCTCCTATTCCTGGCCAGATCCAGGACCCATCACAGGGGCCAGCAGGTGATCCACCTGGGCCTCATATTTGATATTGTCTCCCTAGGAATGAAAGAAGCAGACAGGTGTCCTACTCCGCTCAAAGCTTGTGTCCCATTACTGACCATACTGCTCATAGTAATTACAAGACAATGTTATAAATCCTGTCCCTACCATGGGATGAGGACAGCCATTTCTCAGCTGTATTTGTGCATTAAAGTATCGCTCTGTCAAACACAGACATATAAAATAGTCCCCAATTTTATAATCTCATTTATGACATTTCTTATTTTTGACATATTAGGAATTAAAAAACACATAATTGGCTAGGATTTTGGTGATTTTAACAGCATCTCATCTTTATGTTTTTTTCCCCTATCCCATTAGATTCAAACAGTGACGAAGAAAGTCCTGGTGGGCCCCCCATCAGACGAGGACGGCAATGCCACCAACACTGTCCTCTCGCTGTTAAATGAGACTGTGACCGAGGCTCCGGAGGAGACCCAGGTGGTCATCAAGAAGGGCCTGGAGTTCAAGGACGGCATGACGTCTTAGGTGAGTACCTTTGTCTTCATCTCCTTGCGGGAGACGCCTCTGCCGGGCCACGTGGCCGGCCTTGCCCGCAGTGCAGCACCGGGCGTCCCGGTTTCCTTCTCAGAAAGCCGGTCGTCCTGCTGTCCTGTAGGTGGAGCAAGAGGCTTTCTCTGGGGAGCGATATGAGGGTAACTGGGACTGAGAGTTGAGACGAAGGGCAAGGGAGAAGGCAGGAGCAATATCACGTGGGGGTCTGGGGACTGGAGTTGGAGGAGAAGGGACTGACATAGGGCACTTCCCTCGACTTTCTGCCTGGTGGTAGCCAGTCACTTTCTCTGACTCTCCAATTTCATGAGCCACCCTTGTGTGAGTCTCAGGACTGTGTAGGCATAGGAGCTGTCCCGCCCCAGTCCTCACAGTCTATAAACAAAGGCAGTGCTTTTAGAAGTGGAAAGTGTCGGCATTGGTGCTAAAAGGAGCTTCTCAAAAGGAGAAGCTTTTGTTTTAACTTTCTGGGATTCCAGGGAGCCCTTTCCCCAAGTGTGGAACCTTCTGAGCGTGCCGTCACGGGGGTTCTTGGACTCTGCAGTTAGACCAGTTTGGATCCTGTTTGGATCCCTTATGGACCATTCACTGATTATCTAGTTGTGGACAGATTCCTCTGTGTCTCAAGATTCATCTGTAAAGTGGGCATGGAGTTGGCATTTCTCTGTAGGTCATTGCGAGGATTCAATGAGATTGTGCACGTGGGCCCAGCGGTACATGCCCTGTGCTTTATCATGCGAGCTGCTCTCGTCATTAAAGGTGAGCTGCTCAGCAGGAAAAACCCACAGAGGATACTCCCCACTCAGTTTACTCCCCAACCACCCCTGGGTCCATTCTCCCCACCATAACCCAATCCATTGCTAGAATGGTGTCCCCAAGCCAAGACAGAGGGGCATTTGGTCATAAGGTACAAGAAATGGGAAATCTATGTGGAAGAAATATGCTGATCCATGCAGAGTGAGCTTTCTAAGGATTTGAATGAGAGCTGTTAAAAAAGATTGAGCTCTCTTTGTCATCTAAGAGATCAAATGCCCTTGTCTCTTTGGTAGGGGTGTCAGGGAATATACAGAGTGCCCATTTCATGTGAATTTCAGATAAACAACAGATAGTGTTAAAGGTTATGTCCCAAATATTGCACCAGATATACTTGTATTTTAAAAAATGCATTCTTTATCTGAAATTCAGATTTCATCTGGGAGTCCTTTTTTTTTTTTCTCAATTTGGTAACCATACTCTTTACTCATCCAGAATGGTTGACTCAGCAAGATTGCTCCATCACTAAAAAGTGTCTTTTTCTTTGACCTGGCAGGAAGTGAGAGTGAGGGAAGAGATAAGCAGACCAGGTTGCCAGGCAACAGAAGATCAATAAATATTGTTGACAAGCAGTGGGAGGCGAGAGGAGGAAGGAGAAAGTGGGAGAGTTCCTCTGAGGAGAAGGATTTGCAAACACCCTCCGCATCCAACCTTGAGTGGCTCTTCTTTGCCACTGTCCAGATATCTGTGACCCTTTCAGGCGTTCCCAACTCCCCTTGTCCCCCCACGACCCACGGTCAGTGTGGCCCCACCATTTTGTACTGTGGCCGTAAGTAACGGGGTCAGGGCTCTGGAGTGAATCATTCAGAAGACTTTTTGTGGTCATTTCCAGGGTCTTGGTGGATTCTGGGAAGTCACATGACCTTTGGCTGTATTGGGGAGTTTCAACACCATTCAGGACTCGCTCAACCCCAGTGACCAAGTCTAAGAGGGCTTTGTTCAAACGAAACACTGGCTGTTCCAGTGAGTGAGTTCAATGAGGCAGTGTTTACAGAGGGAAATGACAGGCTGGCCATGGGTTTCTAAGTGCACATTGAGGCCCTGGAAAGCTAAGGGAAGTTAGACTGTTGAGAAACTTCCCATTTACAAATCATGGCTGAAATAAGGTTCTTTCCATGGTCTTCCAAGGCAGAGATGGTGGCTTTTTTTTTTTTGGTTTTTGTTTGTTTTTTGGCTTTGGAAAGTCCCGAGGATCAAGATTGCAATAGTGAAGATAAAAACTCCGGTTCCAGCCTCCCACTTCTTTGAAGACTCATTTCTCTACTCCCCAAACCTCCAGACTACTCTGGGCTTCACTTCAATTCAGTCCCAACCACTTAAGTCAACTCCTGTGAGAGATACTCCTTTCAACATCCCTCTCTCTCATACTCATGGAGATGGACGGTTTCTGCTGACCCTGCCAGGGATGCTGTTTTATTCTAGTTCTTTGGGACCTTGAGACCTTGGGCATTTTCTCGTATAATTTCCAGATGGAATTAACCACGTGACACTAGCTATTCTCAGCCATGATATTCAGAGTATCACTCACCACACACCTAGAAAACTCCTCTCTGTGGGTTTGAGATGAGCCTAAATTTGATTTCCTCTGTTACTGCAGAACTAGGTCACTCTAATTCTAGGTCACGCTAATTCTCATTAAGCCTTTGTGTTTATGGCCAAAACTGACTTGTAAGTCACTAGTTAATCTTTCTGGCTAAGAGCTGAAAGGGGAAATATTAAATATCGTGGATTAAGAATTTCAGTGCAAGTGCTAGATTCTTGTTTCTGAAGAAGAGAGGGTCCAGCAAAGGATAGTTGAACAATCTGGGTTGATGTGTACTTGGTATGAGAAGTGAATGGCTTTGGTAACTACGGAAAAGGTAAATTCAGAAGTTTGGACAGACAGAATTTTCCCCTAAGAGAATCAAATCATAATGCTATAATTTACCTTGATATGGCTCAAGACTGTGGGCATAAACGGACACTATAGGAAACTGGATATAATAGGGAGGGGCTAGAAATAAAGTCTGCCAAAGTGGGACAGAGTAGGTGTAGGGAAGAGGAAGGGGAGAGAGGGAAGAGGAAGGGGAGAAAGGGAAGAGTGGATGGCCCATACCGCAGAGCAGAAAATAAGTCAGATGGGCAAGCAAGGGCCTGTTGCCAAGGGAACAATGACATTGATTTATAGTCCATGCAAGTCATTAGCACTGGAGCACCAAGATTGGCAATCACAGATTGATAGTGAGGGGCACATGATGACTGATTATCAGAAATCCAGAGACACCCCACCTCCCACAGGCAGTATGGGGACATCTGTTAGCCATGGAGCACACCCCAGACGCTGAGAATGTCTGGGTGAGACTCCAAGGTGAGATGCTGAGGAAGAGGGGTGGAGGGAGCGACAGCAGAGAGAATTTTCTGGGGAGAGAAAAGCTGGGTCTTGCCTTGGAGGAACTAACATATCAGGCAGGTTTCCAGGACAGATACTCAGAGAATGAGGCAAAGGCAACACAGTAATAAGATCCAAGGTTGGCGGTTGGTCTTGGTCCAGGATTTAGTGCAATTTGACGCTGACATCAAGAGGTGGGGACAGGATTCCCCAGACCCTCCTGGCCTGGGATTAGAGTGACCCTGGGAACTGGGGTGGGGCTGCACTTAGATGGAAGTCAAGTGACATCAAGTAAAAGGAGAAGAGGGCCAAGGGGCTAGGAAATAACAAAGAGTATATTCTAGTTTTATGATCCCAAAAAAAAAGCACACACAATAAAACAGAAAGTGTTCTAACCATTTGGACCATGATAAAAATGATGATGAATTAATAAATAACAGGTTAAATCCAAACAAACTGGGTCATCTGGGGTTTCCCAGCTGTTTTGGATTTCTCATTGCTTTCCCTTTCATTTTTCAAGATTTCTTCCTCCTTCTCAAATTAGCAATAGAAAAATAATTTCATGTTTAGGATTTTCCTAGAGTGAAACATATACCAACCATGCATTAATTTGGGATAACACCAAACTAATACAGACATAACCCTGGCAGAGACTGAATTGGCTAATTGGTCTCTACTCTTCTAATATTGGCTCCAAAGTTTGCATGATAATCCCCAAGTCCCAACAAGCCTTTCTTCGTTAATCTATGTACTAATGGAATCTGCTTACACATGACTTCATAAGTGAGGGTGGGTGGAGAGAGAGAGAAGAGAGTACTTTTTAGTTTGGAATGAAAATGAATTCATTTTCTCCAAGGAACTAACCTGCTTATAGTCAACTTGCTCATATGGAAAATAGTCAGGAAAGCCATAATTATGCAGGGGAAAGGTATTTTCAGTGTGGGACATAATACTTCTGTTTTTAATGATTAATTCATAGGGTAGCCGGTGGTGAGAATATAGCTGCATACACAGGGGATGGTTATGAACAAGAAGAAAACAAATATTTTATCATTTGTCCTTTTGTGTTCTGTGATTCACCCAACAGGTCTGATAGGGTTTTTCATTGCCTTTGGCATTGCCATGGGGAAGATGGGTGAGCAGGCCAAGTTGATGGTGGAATTCTTCAACATTTTGAATGAAATTGTAATGAAGTTAGTGATCATGATCATGTGGTAAGTGGATCTGTTCTTACATCATTGTGGTGGTGGTGTGAGGTGGTCGTGGGGTCTCCAAAGGACCCTGAACCCTCCTAACAGGAAAGAGTGAGCAGGCATGAATCAAGGAAAGATTTCTCTGGAAAGACTTTGAAAAACAGGAATGGAACTCTCTTTTTTGGAACTTTCCATAGATAATGAGCAGGAAAACTATAAAGCCTGTGGGCCAGATCTTATCTGCCATTTGTTTTGTAGGGCCTGTGAGTTAAGAATGGGTTCTCTGTTTTTATTTTGCTGAAAAAAAATCCAGAATATTAATAATCACAACACATGGTTATGCAAAATTCATATTCAGTGCCCATAAATAGTTTTGTTGGGACCCATCCTACCTGTTAGCTCATGTATTGTCTAAGGTTGCTTTTGTGCTAAAAGGCAGAGTTGAGTAGTTGTGACCAGGACTGTGTAGGCTGCAAAGCCTAAAAAGTTTACTGTTTGACCCCTTACATAAAAAGTTCACCCATCTCTGCCCTAGAGGAAAAGAACACACACATACACACAAAACAAAAAAAAAAAAAAAAAAAAAACCAGACAAGCTGGAAATATCACTCAGTAATAATGAATCTGAGCAATATCAGGATACACTATACTAAGATAGGGCCAAGATCCCAAGGATGTGGCATGACCCAGGGTGTGTGGAAGTTTCTGGTATCTAAAATGAAACGCCTTTTAAATCTGGGTTCTCATGATTCATACAGAAAATGAATAAATAAATAAATAAAAGAGGCAGTTCTCAGGCCATGCAAGAAAAAGTGCCATCACCCAGGATTAAGTGCTCTTGGAAATCTGGTTCCACCCTCTAGTTTTACAGTAGAGAAAGCTGTGGTCCAGAGACACTAAATCTTGATTCTTTAACATTGTCGTGATCACCATGATCTTTATAGTTTTCCTTTTATCTGCCGAGAGTCATGAGAGTGCTTCATACCTCTCAAGTGTAATCCCCACAACCCTGCAAAGATGGTGTTATGGTTCCCAATTGACAGAAAAGACAGTTGAGGTTCATGGAGATAAGTTAACTTGCCTAAGATTATATAGCCAGGGAGAAGAGGAGCTGGTGTTTATACTGATATCAGAGTCTTTGGTGTGTACGTGGGTGGGGGTTTTGTTGTTATTTGAATCATGTGAGCGGTATTGTCTCCACTTCATCTCATGAGTGTTTATGGTCAGTGGTTCTGAAGTCTAGGGTAGCCCAGGACAGCATAAGCTTCTTCTCCTTCACAAGGGATCTGTATCACCTCCAGTTACTGGAAATTTCTCATGGTCAGTATCTACCAGATAGAACGATTTTTCCATGTATGCATTTCAGGTCCCTACGATGGTCCTGTGTGCCTATCTGGGAATAAAGTAAAGCCACTCTTAGACCAAACAACGTGTGTGTTCTGTTTGCCACGGGAATTCTGGGTTACAGAGTCCTTCACTCTGCCTGCTCTAGTCCCCTGCACCTGCCTCCTCAATCCTTCTGCACTTTCCTTCCCCTGAAATTCCACCTGCTTCATCTCTTCTTCCTTTTCTTGGCCCTTACTTCCCACCTTACAAGGGCAAAGTCTGTTCCCAACTTATATTTCATCACCAAGCACAGTGACATGCCTATAGTAAATTCCTACTAAAACTTCAGGAACAAGTGGGCTAGCTGAAAGCTCCAGGGTCTCAGATCAAGAAGATGTTCTCATGACTTTATGAACCATGTTTAATAGTTCTGGTCTGTTCTGATCATTGCTTTATTGACTTTGGAAACACGGAAAAGATTCTCGTACAATAGTGTGTTCTTTTCAATTATTGTATTGATTCTTCAACTTCCCAGGCAAGGCTAGATTTCTAAATATTTCTTTTGTGTGAAGATTTAAAGCCACACACAATGTCATGCTGTAAAAATATTTTAAAATATCTTTTAAGGAATTCTCTGGTGGTCCAGTGGTTAAGGCACCATGCTTCCAATGCAGAGGGCGTAGGTATGATCTCTGGTTGGGGAACTAAGATCCCACATGCGCATGGCCAACAAAAAAATAGTCTTTTGTCTTTTGAATCCATTTTGAGCTTGCTGAGACTTTAATAAATGGTAATATGCAAAGCTTCCTCCAGCCCACCATTTCTCATGATGCACTCTGCATATAAGTTAAATAAGCAGGGTGACAATATACAGCCTTGACGTACTCCTTTTCCTATTTGGAACCAGTCTGTTGTTCCATGTCCAGTTCTAACTGTTGCTTCCTGATCTGTATACAGGTTTCTCAGGAGGCAGGTCAGGTGGTCTGGTATTCCTATCTCCTTCAGAATTTTCCACAGTTTATTGTGATCCACACAGTGAAAGGCTTTGGGTCTGTCTAGTCAAAGCTATGGTTTTTTCCAGTAGTCATGTATGGGTGTGAGAACTGGACTATAAAGAAAGCTGAGTGCTGAAGAGTTGATGCTTTTGAACTGTGGTGTTGGAGAAGACTCTTGAGAGTCCCTTGGACTGCAAGGAGATCCAACCAGTCCATCCTAAAGGAGATCAGTCCTGGGTGTTCATTGGAAGGACTGATGCTGAAGCTGAAACTCCAATACTTTGGCCACCTGATGCAAAGAGCTGACTCATTAGAAAAGACCCTGATGTTGGGAAAGATAGAAGGCAGGAGGAGAAGGGGACGACGAAGGATGAGATGGTTGGATAGCATCACCAACTCAATGGACATGAGTCTGGGTAGACTCTGGAGTTGGTGATGGACAGGGAGGCCTGGCGTTCTGCGATTCGTGGGCTTTCAAAGAGTCACACACAACTGAGCGACTGAACTGAATTGAATATGCAAAGGAGAAGAGGCCTCTTAGTTGTAAACATTAAAGATCTGCCTTTACTTCCTAGAATTCCTAGCAGGGTGAGCACCCTCACTGTAAATATGCAGCTCAGTTTTCTTTACTATGATGCCAGTGATGTGGGTTGTGTATGAAAATTCCTTCCTTCATCCATGCCCGTGTCATTTCCACTGAGCCCTTGAAGCAGGAGGAATCTTCTAGGAAATCAAATGAGTCATGGGATAAAGTGTAGCCTCCCTTCTTCCCAGGGATGGAGTGGGTGTGGATCAAAATGCTTCCTCTTCACTGAAACCAAAACTCCTAAAGACTTAACATCATATCCCTGGAGATGAAGAGCAATTGTGAGTCAGGAGCAAGGCCTGCGGAATGGTTTCTGACAGCTGTTTGGTTACCACATCCAGCCCAACAGTGTGGAGGATGTAAGATGACGTGAGATGTCAACCCTACATATTTATTTCATTCTTCAGCTGCCTTGCCAGCAATGGATAAAGATGCATATAAGAAGGTTCTGGATAAAAGAGCCAACCACATCTTAACTGACACCCTCAAAGCTTAAATCACCAGAATTCTTTTGTGGTCTTCTCTGTGCGATCGTAAGAATGGTAATAATAGCTAAAAACAAGCTAGTGTTGCCGTACGACCCCACAATCCCCCTTCTGGCCACATACCCCAAAAACATGATTTGATAGGACACATGCACCCCGGTGTTCACTGCAGCACTGCTTACAGTAGCCGAGACATGGAAGCAACCTAAACGTCCATTGACAGGTGAATCAGCAAAGAAGATACGGTACATATCTCCAATGGAATATTAGCCATTAAGATGAATGAAATAATGCCATATGTAGTAATATGGTTGGATCTAGGGATTGTTGTGCTGAGTGAAGTAAGTCAGACGGAAAAAGAGAAATATCATATGACACCCTTATAATGTGAGATCCAAAAAGCAATGATACAATTGAACTTATTTACAAAACAGAAACAGACTCACAGCCTTAGAGAATGAACTTATGGTTCCCAGGGGGAAGAATGGGGACAAGAGATGGTTAGATACTTTGGGACAGACATGTACACATTGTTGTATTTAAAATGAATAACCAACAAGATCCTACTGTATACACAGGGAATTCTTCTCACTGTTATGTGGCAGCCTTTAGGAGGGGAGTTTACAGGACAATGCATATATGTATATGTATGGCTGAGTCCTTTTGCTGTCTCTCTGAAACTGTCACAACATTGCTAATTGGCTATAATCTGGTGTAAAATAAAAAGTTGTTTAAAAATTTTAGAAAAGAGTAGTAATAATAGCACAAAGCATCATTGAGGAGATTGCTATTAATCTAACAATGCTAGCGTGTGATGTGTTAGTCACTCAGTTGTGTCCAACTCTTTGCGACCCCATGAACTGTAGCCTGCCAGGCTCCTCTGTCCATGGGATTTCTGAAGCAAGAATAATGGAGTGGGTTGCTATTCCTTCTCCAGGGGATCTTCCTGACTCAGGGATGGTACCCGTGTCTTCTGCATTGTAAGCAGATTCTTTACTGTCTGAGCCATTAGGATATTAAATTAATAAAAATTATTAAATTCTTTCTATATATTCAGCACTTTTTCAATTACTCTCCTGTATCTGTTATTGATAAGGTAATAATTATTATAATTATTATTTTAGATCATAACTAAGATTTTCCAAATTCCTGCTACATGCCTAATCATTTCAGTTCAGTCACTTAGTTGTAGCCGACTCTTTGCGACCCCATGAATCGCAGCACGCCAAGCTTCCCTGTCCATCACCAACTCCCAGAGTTCACTCAGACTCATGCCCATCGAGTCAGTGATGCCATCCAGCCATCTCATCCTCTGTCGTCCCCTTCTCCTCCTGCCCCCAATCCCTCCCAGCATCAGAGTCTTTTCCAATGAGTCAACTCTTCACATGAGGTGGCCAAAGTACTGGAGTTTCAGCTTTAACATCATTCCTTCCAAAGAAATCCCAGGGCTGATCTCCTTCAGAATGGACTAGTTGGATCTCCATGCAGTCCAAGGGATTCTCAAGAGTCTTCTCCAACACCACAGTTCAAAAGCATCAATTCTTCAGTGCTCAGCCTTCTTCACAGTCCAACTCTCACATCCATACATGACCACTGGAAAAACCATAACCTTGACTAGACGGACCTTAGTCGACAGAGTAATATCTCTGCTTTTGAATATGTTATCTAGGTTGGTCATAACTTTTCTTCCAAGGAGTAAGTGTCTTTTAATTTCATGGCTGCAGTTACCATCTGCAGTGATTTTGGAGCCCAAAAAAATAAAATCTGACACTGTTTCCCCATCTATTTCCCATGAAGTGATGGGACTGGATGCCATGATCTTTGTTTTCTGAATGTTGAGTTTTAAGCCAACTTTTTCACTCTCCTCTTTCACTTTCATCAAGAGACTTTTGAGTTCCTCTTCACTTTCTGCCTTAAGGGTGGTGTCATCTGCATATCTGAGGTTATTGATATTCTCCCGGCAATCTTGATTCCAGCTTGTGTTTCATCCAGTCCAGCATTTCTCATGATGTACTCTGCATATAAGTTAAATAAGCAGGGTGACAATATACAGCCTTGATGTACCCCTTTTCCTATTTGGAACCAGTCTGTTGTTCCATGTCCAGTTCTAACTGTTGCTTCCTGACCTGCATACAGATTTCTCAAGAGGCAGGTCAGGTGGTCTGGTATGCCCAACTCTTTCAGAATTTTCCACAGTTTATTGTGATCCACACTGTCAAAGGCTTTGAATAAAGCAGAAATAGATGCTTTTCTGGAACTCTCTTGCTTTTTCCATGATGCAGCGGATGTTGGCAATTTGATCTCTGGTTCCTGTGCCTTTTCTAAAACCAGCTTAAACATCAGGAAGTTCACGGTTCATGTATTGCTGAAGCCTGGCTTGGAGAATTTTGAGCATTATTTTACTAGCATGTGAGATGAGTGCAATTGTGCGGTAGTTTGAGCATTCTTTGGCATTGCCTTTCTTTGGGATTGGAATGAAAATTGACCTTTTCCAGTCCTGTGGCCACTGCTGAGTTTTCCAAATTTGCTAATACTCTTCCAGTATTTTACATGCGTTGATTCTTTTATTTGTCACAATAAGACCTAGTGAAAGTGCTGCAGTCAATATACCAACAAATCTGGAAAACTCAGCAGTGGCCACAGGGCTGGGAAAGGTCAGTTTTCATTCCAATCCCAAAGAAAAGTAATGCCAAAGAATGTTCAAACTACTGCACAATTGTACTCATCTAGTAAAGTAAAGCTCAAAATTCTCCAAGCCAAGCTTTAACAGTATGTGAACCAGGAACTTCCAGATGTTCAAGCTGGATTTAGAAAAGGCAAAGGAACCAGAGATCAAATTGCCAACATCTGCTGGATCATTGAAAAAGTGAGAAAGTTCAAAAGCGTCTACTTCTGCTTTATTGACTACACCAAAGCTTTTGACTGTGTGGATCACAACAAACTGTGGAAAATTCTGAAAGAAATGGGAATACCAGACCACCTGAGCTGCCTGCTGAGAAATCTGTGTGCTGGTCAAGAAGCAGCAGTTAGAACTGGACATGGAACAGACTGGTTCCAAATAGGAAAAGAGTATGTCAAGGCTGTATATTGTTACCTTGCTTATTTAACTTATATGCAGAGTACATCATGAGAAATGCCAGGCTGGATGAAGCACAAACTGGTATCAGGATTGCTGGGAGAAATATCAATAACCTCAGATACACAGATGGCATCCCCCTTATGGCAGAAAGCGAAGAAAAACTGAAGAGCCTCTTGATGAAAGTGAAAGAGGAGAGTGAAAAAGTTGGCTTAAAGCTCAATATTCAGAAAACTAAGATCATGGCATCTGGTCCCATCACTTTTTGGGGAATAGATGGGGAAACAACGGAAACAGTGTCAGACTTTATTTTTGGGCTCCAAAATCACAGCAGATGGTGAATGCAGCCATGAAATTAAAAGATGCTTGCCCCTTTGAAGAAAAGCTATGACCATCCTAGACAGCATATTAAAAAGCAGAGGTATTACTTTGCCAACAAAGGTCTGTCTAGTCAAAGCTATGGTTTTTCCAGTAGTCATGTATGGATGTGACAGTTGGGCTATAAAGAAAGCAGAGTACCAAAGAATTAATGCTTTTGAATTGTGGTGTTGGAGAAGACTCTTGAGAGTCCCTTGGGCTGCAAGGAGATCCAACCCGACCATCCTGAAGGAAATCAGTCCTGAATATTCACTGGATGGACTGATGCTGAAGCTGAAACTTCAATACTTTGGCCACCTGATGTGAAGAACTGACTCATTGGAAAAGACCCTGATGCTGGGAAAGATTGAAGGCAGGAGGAGAAGAGGACAACAGAGGATGAGATGATTGGATATCCATCATGGATGTGATGGACATGAGTTTGAGTAGGCTCTGGGAGTTGGTGATGGACGGGGAGGCCTGGCATGCTGCGATACATGGGGTCAGAAAGAGTCGGACATGACTGAGGAACTGAACTGAAGACCTACCAAAAATAGGTACTTTGGTGAACCTCATTTTCCAGATGAGAAAACCATGCACATTGGTTAGCTTGCCCAGTGTTGCACGGCCTTAGTAATGGGGATTATAGAAAAGTGTATTAAACTCAACTTCTGTCTAAACCTGGGATCCTCCTCTTATGAGCTGAGTGACGTTAAGCAAGTTAGATGCACTCTACACTCCTCATCTTGACCTGTGAGTTAGATTGACCATAGAATCCACATCATAGGGTTGCTGTGAGAATTGAGTGGAATTGTGACAAATAGCTGTGGAGCAGTTCCTGTGTGCTGGGACCCATCTGAGCACATTATATGAACTAGTATTGTCATTAGGGCTTCCCTGGTGGCTCAGGGGGCTTCTCTTGCAGCTCAGCTGGTACAGAATCTGCCTGCAAGGCAGGAGAACTGGGTTCGATCCCTGAGTTGGGAAGATCCCCTGGAGAAGGGAAAGGCTACCCACTCTAGTGTTCTGGCCTGTATAGTCTCAGTTCAGTTCACTGTGTAGTCTATAGGGTCACAAAGAGTCGGGCACGACTGAGCGACTTTCTCTTAACTGGTGACCCAGCAGTAAGAATCTGTCTGCATGAGGCAAAGGAGATGCGGATCCAATTCCTGGATCAGAAAGATCCCCTGGAGGAGGGCATGGCAGCCCACTCCAGTAATCTTGCCTGGAGAATCCCAGGGACATAGGAATCTGGTGGGCTACGGTCCATAGGGTCGCAAAGAGTTAGACATGACTAAAGTGACTTAGCACGCTTGCAGGCACAATATTGTTATTATATTGTAATTACCATTATTATCAATTCAATCCATAACCTTTGTTTCTCTGTGCTCATGAATTCCTTAAGAAGCCTGCAAAGCCCTCTGAATCACCTAAAGGAAACAAAGAAAACCTCTTAATTTCAGTGTGATTTTCATATCCTCGTTTTTTGCAGAGTGCTTTAAAACATTTTTTTTCAAAATCTGCAAAACATATAGAAAGTAAAACTTTTCCTAATCTCACCACCATAGAAACATACAGTAAGAAGTGAAATCTCTCCTCATTGTTTCGACTCTCCCTCTCAGTGAACCCACTACCACCACCATCCATCCACCCCCGATCCACCCACCCACCCATCCATC
>SJXQ01009417.1:5528-36945 GCA_006408695.1 Aepyceros melampus
CAGTCATCAAAACAGTATGGTACTGGCACAAAGACAGAAATATAGACCAATGGAACAAAATAGAAAGCCCAGAGATAAATCCACACAGCTATGGACACATTATTTTGACCCATAAAACCCATATGATAATCTCAATAGATGTAGAGAAAGCCTTTGACAAAATTAAACATCCACTTATGATAAAAACTCTCCAGAAAGCAGGAATAGAAGGAACATACTTCAACATAATAAAAGCTATATATGACAAACCCACAGAAGGCAAGAATATACAGTGGATTAAAGACAATCTCTTTAACAAGTGGTGCTGGGAAAACTGGTCAACCACTTGTAAAAGAATGAAACTAGAACACTTTATAACACCATACACAAATGTTGGAATTTCTATTGATTTGGTAACCATGCTTCATAGTCTTTCCAGGTTCCCAGAGTAGAATACCTTCCCCAGAGTGGGAAGGTTGTGCCAGTAAATATTTCCCATCTTATGTCAGGGAATCTTCAGCTCATCCTATCCTCAATCCCCTCTATGTTCTGGCTGGTAATTACTGTTCTGGTGGCAATACTCACAGCTCTTTTCCCTCTTTTAACATTCCTTATTGTATGTCTCTTACTCATGGTCCGTGATTTTAATTTGTTATCTACTTAAGGAAGGAGGCTTTATGCAATCCCAAGCCTATGGGCCCTCCAGTGACTTCAAAGATTGCTCATCCTTTCCCAAATTGTAGATTGGCCATCCTTTCCCAAATCCATTCTCTGTACAGTGGGATCCACCTGAGGATGTATTATGTTGCTGCTGCTGCTAAGTCACGTCAGTCGTGTCCAACTCTGTGCGACCCCATAGATGGCAGCCCACCAGGATCCCCCGTCCCTGGGATTCTTCAGGCAAGAACACTGGAGTTGATTGCCATTTCCTTCTCCAATGCAGGAAAGTGAAGTCACTCAGCTGTGTGTGACTCTTAGCAACTCCATGCAGCCTACCAGGCTCCTCCATCCATGGGATTTTCCAGGCAAGAGTACTGGAGTGGGGTGCCATTGCCTTCTCTGTGCATTATGCTAAGTGAACATATATGAGAAGTAAATAGTCTCCAGTCATATTGCCTACTTCACTAGCTCCTCACTGCCCATGACAGGCCCACCATCGTGCCATTTTGTAGAGACCAACACTGCTCTCAGGAACAAGCCTCATGCAGGTCGCGTCAGGGGATGACTTGTTTTGGCCCCATTCACTTTCTTTCTTTCTTTTTTGCAAACATTTTAATTTATTTATTCATATTTTTCCATCATGGTTTATCACAGGATATTGAATATAGTTCCCTGTGCTATACAGTAGGACCTTGTTGTTTATCCATTCTAAATGTAATAGTTTGCATCTACCAACTCCAGATTCCCAGTCCATCCTTCTCCCTTCCTCCCTCCCCCTTTCAGGCCCACCATCGTGCCATTTTGTAGAGACCAACACTGCTCTCAGGAACAAGCCTCATGCAGGTCACGTCAGGGGATGACTTGTTTTGGCCCCATTCACTTTCTTTCTTTCTTTTTTGCAAACATTTTAATTTATTTATTCATATTTTTCCATCATGGTTTATCACAGGATATTGAATATAGTTCCCTGTGCTATACAGTAGGACCTTGTTGTTTATCCATTCTAAATGTAATAGTTTGCATCTACCAACTCCAGATTCCCAGTCCATCCTTCTCCCTTCCTCCCTCCCCCTTAGCAACCACAACCCTGTTCTCTATGTCTGTGAGTGTGCTTCTGTTTTGTAGGTAGGTTCATTTGTGCCATATTTTAGAGTCCACATATAAGTGATAGCATGTGGTATTTTTCTTTCTCTTTCTGACATACTTCACTTAGCATAATCTCTAGTTGCACCCATGTTGCTGCAACTGTTGTCCCCATTCAATTTCAATGCTAATGTGAGTTTGAATTTAGAGGCCAAGATGGATCACTTCTAAAGTCAAGAGATAGTGGCTTGGGACTTCCTTGGAGGTCCAGTGGTAACGAATCCACCTTGCAATCAGGGAACATGATCCCTGGCCAGGGAACTAAGATCCCTTATGCCACGTAACACCTAAACCTGTGCACTGCAACTACTGAGCCTTCAGGCTGCAACAAGGGAGTGGGTGTGCTACACTGAAGATTGATCACTTCTAAAGTCAAGAGATAGTGGCTTGGGACTTCCTTGGAGGTCCAGTGGTAAAGAATCCACCTTGCAATCAGGGAACATGATCCCTGGCCAGGGAACTAAGATCCCTTATGCCACGTAACACCTAAACCTGTGCACTGCAACTACTGAGCCTTCAGGCTGCAACAAGGGAGTGGGTGTGCTACACTGAAGATTCCACATGATGCAACGAAGATCCCGTGTGCCGCAACTAAGACCTGATGCAGCTGAGAGAGAGAGAGAGAGAGAGAGAGATGATGGCTTATATATATTCCAGAAGGAGCTTAGAGAGTAACCTGACAAGGAGCCAGGTGATAGGAGGGCTGAAGAAGGTCTTTGGAGCTGCCAGGACCTCCTTTTCCCATGACTCCTTTTATTTCAGACAATTTCCTGTATTCAACAGAAAGTGTTAATTCCTACTTTCCAACATAGGTGTTCACACTGACCCTAGAGTTGATCAGATGTCAAAGTCCGTATCCCCCTCCATGTCACTCACTAAGGTTATTGTCTCACAGATACACAGATCCGGCATTTATCCACATAGATGCCAGAAACAAGCCCAGGATATGCCCTGTTGTTCTCCAAGGAAACCTTTTAGGCAAAGCCATCCTGGAATCCCACACCTGTTTCCCCAGAACCTATAATATTTGTTCAGCTAACATTTCCTGACTTGAATTAAACTTTCAAAGATGTGAATGGCTCAAAATCTCCACATGCAGCTTGATCTTGCAGACAGTCCCCATGCTGATGGTGCAGTGTTGTGGGGTAGTAGGGAGGAGGCCTGCTATTTGGGACCCACAGCTGGGACCCAGTGGCTCTAGGCTGACAGGGGCCTATCAAGGTGAAGGTGATGGATGGGTTTGCACAAGGGAGGCAGTTATTTTAATAAGGATTATCTGAGTTAGCTCAGAATAACCAGCTGCTTGTCTCCACAGGGAGCACCATTTGACATAAATGAAGACAAGGACAATGATTGAGCCTGAAACAGAGTTAATTGAAAAGGAGTAACTTGCTCTGATCTGCAGATTGAGCTCCTTAGGAGGATTCAGGGGAGCCAGAGTGAGTCAAACGGTTTTACATGCAGGAATTTCCCTGGAAGATGCAGACACTGTTACTCGATTGACCTCAAATCAGGAAAAGGCCAACATCACAGCAGCTCAAAGGGTGTTAGTTTCCTGGGGCTGCATCTCTTAATTGCAATGTTCATTAAAGTGGTGCCTTTAAAAAAATTTTAAAGTTAGACAAGCTTTTAAAAAATATCAAAGGCAAGGAGAATGAAAGAGTGGGGAGTTAAGTATTTGACCCTTCTTCATCTAACAAAGGAAGAAGGCAATGGCAACTCACTCCAGTATTCTTGCTTGGAAAATCCCATGGAGGGAGGAGCCTGGTAAGCTACAGTCCATGGGGTCTCGAAGAGTCGGATATGACTGAGCACCTTCACTTTCACTTTTCACTTTCATGCATTGGAGAAGGAAATGGCAACCCATTCCAGTGTTCTTGCCTGGAGAATCCCAGGGACGGAGGAGCCTGGTGGGCTGCCGTTTATGGCGTTGCACAGAGTTGGACACGACTGCCGCAACTTAGCAGCAACTTCAGCAGCAGCATCTAACAAGATGTCTTCAGCTTTTGGATTGAAAGATAATTTTGTTCAGTTGAGGAACTATTTATTAATTCTTCTGGAAATCAAGAATTAATAAGCATCTGTTGAGAGAAGCTGGTATTGATTTTTCTCTTGATGAGTATGACTACATACCATACATTTTCTACTATGTTATTCAGATCTCTGCTCAAATGGTATCTCTTCAGACAAGCTGTATGAGACCAATCACTCTGTCTACATGACAGCCCCATCATTCTCTATCAATAATTACCCTGACACTTTTTTTTTTTTTGGTGTTTAGTATGATATTATATTGAGCTTTCCTGGTGGCTCCGTGGTAAAGAATCTGCCAGCAATGCAGGACACCCAGGTTCGATCTCTGCATCAGGAAGATCCCCTGGAGGAGGAAAGCGTAGCAACCCACTCCATGGGTGTTCTTGCCTGGAAAATTTCATGGATAGAGGAGCCTGGTGAGCTGTAGTCCATGGGGTCATGAAGAGGTGGACATTACTAGGTGACACTCACTCACTCATGATGTTATACTGCATACTTATTTTTCTTTCTAGCCTGGGTGACTGTGACCTTCATGAAGGCAGGAATTTTGTTTACTATTGGATCTTTAGTACCTAAAATAGTGTTTGTCACTATTAAAAACGAATGACCAAGTACCCCGGGCAGGAATTTTTGTGTTTATTTCTAGTATGCTATATTCACTTTTTATTTCCTTGTGTGGAAAGCTATTTTATTGCAGATTTTAAAGTTATTTTATGAAGAAACAATAACAACAAAGAGATAAAAGTACTATTAGCAATAAACAACAGCAAAACTGGTCACAGTCGGGGAAGAAACACCAAAAATTAACAGCTGAAGAAATAAAATGTCACAGAAATGAGCAGCCTAAATATAAGTATACCACAAAACTAAGTTAGGTGAAGTGAACTGTGTAACAGCCATGGCATAAATTTCATCATACAATTGGTATATATGATTCTGTTAGGTGATCAATGAACCCTGTGACTAGTCCTTCGCTTTTTATTGAACTGTTTATTGAGATAATTATAGATTCACATGCATTTGTAAGGATTAATAAAGAAAGATCCTGAGAGCTCTAAGGCCAACAGGACTGGTCAAGTGCCATCTATCTTTAAGGGCAGAGAGCCACACTGTAATTTTAAGAAATGAAAAGAAGACAGTTCCAATGTAAGATAACATCACAGGGGGCTCCTGAACTCACATCCTCCTATGCACACAAAGCCTATAGTTACACACGGAGCTGTTGCTGCTGCTGCTGCTAAGTCGCTTCAGTTGTGTCTGACTCTGTGCGACCCCAGAGATGGCAGCTCACCAGGATCCTCTGTCCCTGGGATTCTCCAGGCAAGAACAATGGAGTGGGTTGCCATTTCCTTCTCCAAACATGGAGCAGTTCCCTCCAAAAGAAATCCAGAAACTAGCTAAATGACTCCTACACATCATGAATGGGAAAAAACCCACCTCAAGAAGGGTTGGACAGGCTGAGATACACTCTTACTCTAACCCTTCCCCTGGCTCAGTCACCTACACTTGAGTGGGATCTTACAACTCCCAGTTTCTCCTTGAGGAGTGAAGGACTTGGACTCAACATTAAGCAACCCAGCATTTAAAACTGCCACCTGGAAGACAGGTCCCTCAGCTCAGAAAGCCAATGGGACTTGATGTCTCAGAGACTCAAGGCTATAGCAAGCCAAGAACCAGTTTTATTTAAATGTATTTATTTTTAATTAAAGGATAATTGCTCTACAATATTGTATTGGTTTCTTCCATTCATCAACATGAATTAGCCACAGGTATACATTATGTCCCCTTCTTCTTGAAACTTCCTCCCACCTTCCTTCCCATCCCACCCCTCTAGGTTGTCAGAGAGCCCTGGTTTGAGTTCCCTGAGACATACAGCAAATTCCCACTGGCTATCTTTTTTACATATTATAGTGTATGTGTTTCCACGTTACTCTCTCCGTTTGTCCCACTCTCTCCTCCCTCTATCTCCGCAGTTCCATTCTTTAAATCTGCATCTCCACTGCAGCCCTGCAAATAGGTTCATCAGTACCATTTTTATAGATTCCATATATATGCATTAATATATGATATTTTTCTCTTTTTGACTTACTTCACTCTGTTATGACCAACCTAGACAGCATATTAAAAAGCAGAGAATTACTTTGCCAACAAAGGTCTGTCTAGTCAAAGCTTTGGTTTTTCCAATTGTCATTTATGGATGTGAGAGTTGGACTATAAAGAAAGATGAGTGCCAAAGGATTGATGTTTTTGAACTGCAGTGTTGGAGAAGACTCCTGAGAGTCCCTTGCACTGCAAGGAGATCCAACCAGTTCATCCTAAAGGAAATCAGTCCTGAATATTCATTGGAAGGACTGATGCTGAAGCTGAAACTTCAATACTTTGGCCACCAGATATGAAGAACTGACTTATTGGAGTAGACCCTGATGCTGGGAGATTGAAGGCAGGAGAGGAAGGGGATGACAGAGGATGAGATGGTTGGATGGCATCACCAACTCAATGGATATGAATTTGGGTAAGTTCCAGGAGTTGGTGATGGACAGGGAAGCCTGGTGTGCTGCAGTCCATGGGGTCGCAAAGAGTTGACTCATGACAGAGTCACTCGACATGACTGAGCGACTGAACTGAACTGAATTCACTCTGCATAATAGGCTCTAGGTTCATCCATCTTACTAGAACTGACTCAGATGTGTTCCTTTTTATTTCTGAGTAATATTCCCATCGTAAGAAACGCTTTTTGAAAAGGACTGGCTGTGACTACCCCTGGCCCTCGCCCCCAGCTCAGCACAGATGAAGCAGATTGAAAAGCCTATCTCTGTCTTTCTCTGAAAGCAGCCTCTTCATGCATCACAAGCTAGTGCCTGAGGGTCAGGTTCCTAATGCTGCACACCTGCGGGGGCTGACTGAGTTCCTCCCCTGAGACCGAGGAGGCCAGTGGGTGAGAACTCTCTCCAAGCTCTCTCTCCAGCCTGCTCCAGGACGCCAGTGTCTCCACTGCATTTGCTGGAATATTTCCACAGAGATGTCAAACTGCCCTGCAGAAAGGTTTGGAAATGATTTTATTCTCTCTTTAGTAATGAATGAGAATGGAGGTTTCTCCTCATTCTTACAAACATTGGCTGTTATTTATTTATTTTTAAATGCTTGGTGTTTTTATTGTTTTGATATGGACCATTTTTTGCAGTCTTTATTGAATTTGTTACAATATTGCTTCTGTTCTGTGTTTTGGCTTTTGGCTGCGAGGCGTTGGGGTCATAGAATCCCCAACCCCAGTATTAGAAGGTGAAATTAACCTTTGGACCGGTAGGGAAGTCCTTTGGCTGTTGTTTTTTAAAAGCTATGATCATTGGCCATTTTCTTTTTAATGTGATGGTGGGTTTTTGTCTGTTTGTTTTGGACCAGTGGCTTTCATGGAGAAGGCAATGGCAACCCACTTCAGTAGTCTTGCCTGGAGAATCCCATGGACGGAGGAGTCTGGAAGGCTACAGTCCATGGGGTCGCTAAGAGTCGGACACGACTGAGAGACTTCACTTTCACTTTTCACTTTCATGCATTGGAGAAGGAAATGGCAACCCACTCCAGTGTTCTTGCCTGGAGAATCCTGGGGACAGAGGAGCCTGTTGGGCTGCCGTCTATGGGGTCGCAGAGTCGGACACGACTGCCGCGACTTAGCGGCAGCAGCAGCAGTGGCTTTCAACTCTGCCAGCTTGTGGATCTCCTGGTGAACTTCTAAATAATGCTTGAATCTCAGCCCCAGCTGATTAAATTACACACTCCTCAGGCAGTTCTGATGTTCCACCATGGTTGACAGCCACTCTTTGGGGCTAGGATGGGAGTTGATGGAGGCACAAACTGCTGAGGTATAGATTTGGTTCAGGAGCTCATAGTACAGCATGACATCAAGTCAGAGCAACCACCCAAATAGCCAGATCAGCTGAAAAATATTATTTAATGAGCTCTGCAGATAATCAAGGCTCACTCTGTTTCCAGTGACATCATTTCAAAGCAGCGTTTGTTGGAAAACTGGTGAATTTGGCCAACACAGCCTGGGTGTGAAGTCCTGAGTCCCTGCTTAGAGTCACAAGTTTAATGAACATCTGAGTTATCAAGAATAGAAGCATGGTTTCTTGACAAACAACGCACATTGTATGTGTTAAGCTTTTTATTTTGAGATATTTGTAGTTCCCTTGCAGTTGCCATGTGAAAAGTTGACTCATTTGGAAAAGACTCTGATGCTGGGAGGGATTGGGGGCAGGAGGAGAAGGGGATGACTGAGGATGAGAATGCTGGATGGCATCACTGACTCGATGGGCGTGAGTCTGAGTGAACTCCGGGAGTTGGTGATGGACAGGGAGGCCTGGCGTGCTTCGACTCATGGGGTCGCAAAGAGTCGGACACGACTGAGCGACTGAACTGAACTGATGCAGTTGTAAGAAATAGTATCGAGAGATCTCACATACCTTTTACCCTAAACCGTAGGACAATATCGCAACAGAATATGGGCCCTGACAGTCAAGGAGCAAACCATTTCCATCATCACAAGGAATCTCCCATGTTGCTTGTTTTTTTTAGCCACACCCACTTCCCTTCTAAGGCAACTCCTTAACTACTAGCCACCATGAACCTGGTCTCCATTTCTATACACCTGACATTTCAAGA
The DNA here is from genome assembly GCA_006408695.1 of Aepyceros melampus. NCBI lineage: Eukaryota > Metazoa > Chordata > Mammalia > Artiodactyla > Bovidae > Aepyceros > Aepyceros melampus. Next base: position 14,001 of record SJXQ01009417.1, read on the forward strand.
GTGTTATGTAAGTAGAATCATACAAGATACAACCTTTGAGGATTTTTTTTCCACTATGCACAATTCTCTTGTGATTTATTTAGTGTGTTTTATTTATTTATTCCTTAGTTATCAATATTTATTCATATTCCTTTTTATTTATCAATCTTCCTTTTTATTTGTGGGTAGTATTCTGTAGTATTCACACACCATTCACTCACTGAAAGAATGTCTGGATTGTTTCCAGTTTTTGCAAAGAAAGTTTCAATAAACATGTGTGTGTGTATGTATATACACATATTTATATATTTGTGTGTGTGTGTATATATGTGTTAGCATATCTCCATTTCTTTGGGATAAGAGTGCTCTCGCTGGATGATTTGAAAGTTTATTTTGCTTTTGCAAAACTGCCAAACTGTTTTCCAGAGTGACTGTACTGTTCTACATTCACACCAGTAGTGTATGAGTAATTAACTTCTTTTACATCCTCACCTGCATTTGATGTTGTCAATAAAAGAAAAAAAATAGCTATTCTGATAGACATGTAGTGATAACGCTGCTGCTGCGCTAAGTCACTTCAGTCGTGTCCGACGCATTATGGTTTTAACTTCGTTTCCCTAGTGGCTATTGATATTGAATATCTTTTCATGTGCTAATCTGCAGTCTGTGTATCTTCTTTGGTGAAATATCTGTTTATGCCTTTTGCCCATTTTGTGATTGGAATGTTGGTTTTTGTTTTTGTTGTTACTGTTGATAGTTGAGAGTTCATTACATACTTGTTCTTTGTCAGATATGTGGCAAGTATCTTCTCTCAGTTTGTAGCTTGCTTTTTCATTCTCTTAACAGGTCTTTAGTAAAGCAAAAGTTTTAAAGTGAAGTTCAGTTTATCAAATTTTCCTTTCATGGATTATACTTTTGGTGTCAAGCCTAAGGACTCTTTACCTAGACTTGTCTTCCAAAGATGTTTCTCATGTTTCCTTTTTTCTAAAAGTTTTGTAGTTTACATTTAAATCTGTGATCCATTTTGGTTTAACTTTATATGTTTCTTTTTTCTTATTTTTTTGTTGATCTTCAATTGCTTGAGCACAATTTATTGGAAAGGCAATCTTTTCTCCATTGAATGCTTTTGTACCTTTGTGAAAAGTCAGTTGGGCATGTTTGTATGAGTATGTTTCTGGGCTCTCTGCTTTGTCCAGTTGATCTATTTATTCCTCTGGTAATATCATTGCGATGATTACTGTAGCTAAATAGTAAATGTTGAAATTGAGTAGATTGATTCTTCATACTTAGTGTTTTGTTTTTGAAATTGTTTTACTTTTATAGTTCCTTTATGTCTCTACATAAATTTTAGAATAATTTTGTCTATATCTACAAAAGATATTGCTGCAGTTTTGGTAGAAATTTTGTTAAACCTGTACATTAATTTGGGGGGAATTGACATCTTTACTGTGTTTAGTCTTCCAATTCATAGATGCAGTACATCTCTCCATTTATTTAGATTTTTCTTCCTTTTCCTATTCCCTCATCCCTCCCTCTTCATTACTTTTTTTTTTCCTTCCTTCTTTTCTCAGTATTATACAGTTTTCAGATGCATATCCTGTACATGTTTTGTTAGATTTACATATAAGTTTTTCATATTTTTGAGCAATTGGAAATGGTATTGAATTTTTACTTTTGGTGTCTACATACTCATTGCTAATATATAAAAATATAACTGATTTTTGTATGTTTTCTTTTATTTCATGACCTTGCTGAACTTATTTATTCCATAATTTTTTTTCAGGTTCCTGGGCATTTTCTCTGTAGACTATAATGTCTTCTGCAAGCATTTTAATTTTTTCCTTTGTGATCTGCATGGCTTTTACTTCTTTTTCTTGTCTTCTTGAACTGGCTAGAATTTTCAATGCTATGTTGGATAATAGTGGTATGGGTAGACATCTTTGAATTGTTCTTAGCCTTAGAAAGAAAGCATTCTGTCATTGACCATTAAGTATAATGTTAACTGCAAGTTTATTTATTTATTTTTTGTAGATACTCTTCATCCAGTTGAGGAAGTTCTCCTCTATTGCTATTATTCTGAAATTATTTTTTTTAAACTATGAATATGGTGTTGAATTTTGTCAGTTGCTTTTTCTGCATCATTGATTTAATCATGGGATTTTTTTTTTTCTTCTTTAGTGTGTTAATATGGCAGATTACACTGAGTTTTTAAAACTCATGGGTTGCAGTGGTGATGGGGGTGGTTGTTGTTTTTTGTTATTTAGTTGCTCAGTCATGTCTAACTTTTGCAACCCCATGGACTGTAGTCTGCCAGGCAGGCAGAGGGGATGAAATTTCCAGCTCTCTACTTGGATTTCTGTAACAACACGTTGGTGTGTTATTGTAGCCTTCTAAGGATAGTGGCTCAGACAGTAAAGCGCCTGCCAGCAATATGGGAGACCCAGGTTCGATTCCTGGGTTGGGAAGATCCCCTGGAGAAGGAAATGGCAATCCACTCCAGCACTCTTGCCTGGAAAATCCTGTGGACAGAGAAGCCTGATAGACTACAGTCCATGGGGTCGCAAAGAGTCAGACACGACTGAGCGAATTCACTTTCACTAAGCATAGAAAATAAATTCTCCACTCAGCCGTTTCTGGGCTTTTGGTGATGGGTGTTGGATCCACAGTTTCATATTGTTTTTCTGGTGTTTGGCTACAGCAGAGCAGTTATTATGTGAAACTTTTCTTAGGCCACCCCTGATATAATTCTTTGATTGAAAGAGAGTAAATTTAATTTATTTATTCTTTTACTTGTGGATGTTTCTGGTTATTTGGCTTGGGATATTTGAGGCAAAAAGAAGATTCAAGGAACTTACCACTGTGTCCTTCCCCTGGTTCTGGTGAGCCTACCTGGTATTCTCTCCACCTTTCAGGGTTTCCTTGTCTTTATATATAATGGCCAGATATTTTTTATATTATTATTTTATTTTAAGATTTATTTTTTTTATTGATGTGAACCATTTAAAAAGTCTAAAAATTGAACTTGTTACAGCACTGTTTCTGTTTTATGTTTTGATTTTTGGCCTTGAGGCATGTGGGATCTTGATTCTTCAACCAGGGATCGAACTGCACCCCCTGCATTGAAAGGTGAAGTCTTAATCCCTGGACTGCCTGGAAAGTCCCATGTCCAGAGTTTTTAGTTGTACTTGGCAGGAGGAATAGGAGAAAGTATTTATACTCCATATTCTCAGAAGTGGAAGCATGTAATTTTATTTGTGGCCACATTGAATGCACTAGATTGAACTAGTCAGGATAAGATATTTGTTTACACATGGCAACTTTCCTTTCTCAGCAGTGAAATCTTGATTACATGTTTTACAGTACTGAAAATGTTGAATATTTTGTTTCACACATTTCACTTAAGCCTAATATCTGTCTCCAGAATTCTCTCTTATTAGTTATTATTTTGTTACTTGTCAACAGGACCCCAACTAGAGACTTGTGTGTGGAAAGAATGAAGGTTTTAGGGGAGGCATAACTCTTTTTATGGGAATTGTCCTTGAGGATGGTCTTAGGGAAACACTAAGGGAAAGATAGGGAAAAGGGAGGGAGACAGACATTGTGTAGAGTCTACATGTTAGGTGCCTCACAGAGTTATCTCGTTTAATCTTACAGAAGTATCGTTACCATCTCTGGTTTTCAGCTGGGATCTTGGCTAGAGAGGTTAGGATGATTTAAATAGATGTGTCCAAATTGGTTTTTAAGCCTGTATATTGACAACAGCTTTAGCTGTTCTCCCAAGCTGCCTTCACTAGGTCATGAAATCATCACACGTTTATATTGGAGTTTTGCCCTCAGTTTATGCCCTGTTTATTCTGAAGGATATACTGTGGATAAGACAGTAGAGATAAGACCTATGATTACCCCGTCCTGCTGGCTTCAGTGACTATCTTGCACTCTATAAAATGATACCCAGCCAATGGAATACGACAGTTGTCCTTCCTAATATTTCAGCCTAGGCAATTGGATTCATGAGAAAACTTCTGAAGAGGAGTGTGGGATAAGGATTCTGGGGAGAAAGAATAAAATTATTAAAGGATGACAGCAAAAGAATATAGACTAGAGAACTGTGTGTCTCAAAAGCATCACTAGCAGTCCAGCAGAAGAAGCGTTAAATGAGAGTATTTTGACCAAGTCAAGAGTCACCCAGACATAAAATTGTGGCAAATAATGTAAATTAGGTAACAGAATTTTGGTTCAGGAGAGAAGTATCGATTAGTTTGGTTCAGTCACTCAGTTGTGTCTGACTCTTTGCGACCCCATGGACTGCAGCACTCCAGACCTCCATGTCCATCACCAGCTCCCAGAGCTTGCTCAAACTCATGTCCATCTGCCATCTAACTATCTCATCCTCTGTCATCCCCTTCTCCTCCTGCCTTCAATGTCAATATAAAGCACAAAAATTGTATGATGTGTGATTCAGTAACATAGGCTAAAGTACAGTAGTTTCATGAATTATTTTCTGAGGTGTGACAGTGATATTTTGGCTTCATAGGAGAATGTCCTTATTTAGGAGATGCCTGCCAAACTGTTTTGATGTCAAATGTCATGATGTCTGCACCTGACCTTCAAATTTTTCAGTCAAAAAAAATATAAAAAAAAATAAAAAATTAGGCTATTTTATTTCCATATTCACTTTACTTTGTTGCCACCTTCTCCCTTGGGCACAGTGCCTAGGGCCCAGATACTCTGGAGGGTCTACAAAAATGCTTTTTAAATTAATGCTTTAAAATTAAAAAATGCTTTAAAATTAAAAGACAAAAAATGAATTTCTAGGTCAAATATTTTAACTTAGAGTATTCATAATTCACTTTTATGCCAACACATCCATAAAATAGAGTTTTAAATACATTTTTATTGAGGAAGAGGCACACAAAAGTGTCTATGGCCCAGGAAAGCCATAAAGTGGTTCTCGATGCCACCATTAGGATTTAAACTTCAGGAGGCCCAAGATCAGTGGTTCCTTGGGTATTATGGACAATCGACACAGTGCCAGCTGTGGCCATAGTCTCAGTTAGCATTTGCTGATTGAATGAAAGGATCTCTGACAAATTTTATGAACATTGAACATATTCTTCTGCTAAAGAGTATAAAATGCCCTTCTAATAAGAGAAGTATGTATTATTTTTGGATTATCAAACGTTTTGAATTGTTAGTGTCTCATTCCCTCTTTGGGAGAAGGCAATGGCACCCACTCCAGTGCTCCTGCCTGGAAAATCCCATGGATGGAGGAGCCTGGTGGGCTGCAGTCCATGGGGTCGCTAAGAGTTGGACTCGACTGAGCAACTTCACTTTCACTTTTCACTTTCCTGCATCGGAGAAGGAAATGGCAACCCACTCCAGTGTTCTTGCCTGGAGACTCCCAGGAATGGGGGAGCCTGGTGGTCTCCCATCTATGGGGTCGCACAGAGTCGGACATGACTGAAGTGACTTAGCAGCAGCAGCAGCAGCATTCCCTCTTTATTGGATACACAGGATAATTGGATACATAGGAAGGAAAAAACGGATCAATGGTTGAGGCATCATTTGTTGAATACTCACTATATCTGCATTTATACACTATATAAATATAGTGTATAAATACAAATATATATATATAATATAAATACAGATATATAGTGTATTTAGACACTATATTCTGGATTTCAGGCCCTCTTTCCACATGCTTTGAACCCAATGTGTCTGTCTGTAGGAGGAAACCACAGGATGATTTTATGAATATTTTTGTGCAGATAATTTGCATACAACAGCAGCAGCAACAATGTAACAGGAAGCATCTGTTGGCATTTTTCATGTACACATTTATCATGTGCTCAAAAGCACTTTAAGGGAATGACCTCATTTAATCCTTATAAAATACCTCATATATGAAAATGAACAATACTTCCTTTTGTAGATGAGCAAAGGAAGGCCCAAGAGGTTGAGCAACTCCTCATTGTTGCTCAGTGAGAAAGTGGCCAGGCCAGGACCTGAAGCCAGCTCACTAGATTCCCATGCACGTCCTCTTGTCTGCTTCACTCCACTCTGCCTCCCATGAGTGTGCCGTTTGCAAGTGTCTTGAGCAAGCTGCCTTTGAAAACTCAGGGATTATTTTTAGCTTTTCACATAGCATTTGTTGACTGAATGATTTGGGATTAAGTGACTTATCTATAACTGTTATTGATAGTAATGCCTGCAACTGAGATACCGGAAATCAACTTGTGATTCTAGGAAAGAGAACTGGATGTGAAAAAGAAAGCTGTACAGAGGTGCTTACCCTCATCTGATGTTCTGGGGCTAATACCTTGTTGATGCAGAGTAGGTTATATGCTCTGGTGGCCTCTGTCATGGACTCATTGGCTTGGGGGTCACAGGAAGAGAGTCAAACTCAAGTTCCATCAGACTTAGCCTGACTTTCAATTTTTCTGTCCTGAGGATGAGCAGGGCCCTGAATTTAGGTCTGTTAACCTATAAGTCCGTCTGTAGGAGGGAAGCAGGAGTTGCCTTTAATACAGAACATCCTAAGACCAAGTTTGGCTATGACTGTGAGAGGCTTCAGTGTGCCATTGACTGTGGAAAAAAAAAAACTGGAAGGTATCAAAAACTGAGGGCTGCTGTTAAGCCCTGATCCACTAAGAGAATGTACAGGAACAGTCCTATCTGAGGCAAGATGGACAGAATGCATGGTGTTCCAGTATGGGCCCTCTGAGGACTAATAATGTTTCTTTAGGCAATGAGTGGACGCAGGGATGAGGGAGTGGATGAATGAGTCCCTCCCTCTGGAAGATTGCTCTTCTGCCCTAGGGACTCTGGAGCATTTTATTAATTTCTTCTCTTACAGTACTTTCTATAATCTACTGTGTTTGCTGGCTTTGTGATATACTGCAGAGCCCTAAAAGAACTCACAGCTCAACCAGGGAAGCAAAGCAAGTACACAGCTCATTAGGGCAGAGGGCTGTGCAGAGGGAACTGGAAGCACAAAGTGGGGTTGTGGGAGCAGGACTGGGACAATAACTGACTTCTGGATGGAAGCTTAGTGTCAGCATCTTGGGAAAGGGCTTGTTTGCGCTTGTCTTGGAAAGAGTAGGAGTTACCTGCTAACTGCAAGGCCAAACGTGCTAGGAACAAAGTGTGCACATGTAAAGTAGGGAGTAGGGAGACTGTGGGTCCCACTTTGGAAACTGCAGGGAGTTCAAAACAACAGAGTTGTAGGCTGCATGGAAAGGGGGCGGCTGGATAGGAAAGGTGCAAGCAGACCAGAGGAGGAGGGGTTTTAGCCATCATGTTTAGGGACTGACACTTAATTCCATAAGGCTGAAGAGCCACTGAAGGACTTTAAGCAGAGTAACACTCAGTTCATTTCAGTCACTCAGTCATGTCTGACGCTTTGTGACCCAATGGGCTGCAGTACACCAGGCTTCCCTGTCCATCACCAACTCCTGGAGCCTACTCAAATTCATGTCCATTGAGTCGGTGATGCCATTCAACCATCTCGTCCTCTGTTATCCCCTTCTCCTCCTGCCTTCAATGTTTCCCAGCATCAGGGTCTTTTCAAATGAGTCAGTTCTTCACATCAGGTGGCCAAAAAGTTTTGGACTTTCAGTTTCAGCATCAGTCCTTCCAATGGATATTCAGGACTGATTTCCTTTAGGATGGACTGGTTGGATCTCCTTGCAGTCCAAGGGACTCTCAAGAGTCTTCTCAACACCACACTTCAAAAGCATCAATTCTTCTGTGTTCAGCTTTCTATAAGTCCAACTCTCACATCCATACATGACTACTGGAAAAATGATACTTTGACTAGACAGATCTTTGTTGGCAAAGTAATATCTCTGCTTTTTAATTTGCTGTCTATGTTGGTCATAACTTTCCTTCCAAGTAGTAAGTGTCTTTTAATTTCATGGCTGCAGTCACCATCTGCAGTGATTTTGGAGCCCCAAAGAATAAAGTCCATCACTGTTTTCACTGTTTCCCCATGTATTTCCCATGAAGTGATGGGACCAGATGCCATGATCTTCGGTTTCTGAATGTTGAGCTTTAAGCCAACTTTTTCACTCTCCTCTTTCACTTACATCAAGAGGCTCTTTAGTTCCTCTTCACTTTCTGCCATAAGGGTGGTGTCATCTGTATATCTGAGGTTATTGATATTTCTCCTGGCAATCTTGATTCCAGCTTGTGCTTCTTCCAGCCCAACATTTCTCATGATGTACTCTGCATATAAGTTAAATAAGCAGGGTGACAATACACAGCCTTTACATACTCCTTTCCTAGTTTGGAACCAGTCTGTTGTTCCATGTCCAGTTCTAACTGTTGCTTCCTGACCTGCATACAGATTTCTCAAGAGGCAAGTCAGGTGGTCTGGACTTTTAAAAAGATCTTGGGGACAGGTTAATTAGGGCAGGAAACTGCTGGAGATGGTTGCAGGAGCTGCTGCAACACTCTAGAATTTTGGTGGGCTGCAAAGCTGCTGCAGGACCAGTGCTCTTGTGCTGGGTTCTGATGGGGAAGTTTCCCAGGCTGGGGAGGCACTGTGATCAAAGGGCTCCAAGCTGAGGAGGATACTGGCACAGAGCAAGCAGTCTGTGTGCAGGAGACCTGGGTCTATCAAGGAATTAATGGGAGTGTTGTGTTAGTTGCTCAGTAGTGTCTGATTCTTTGTGACTCCATGGACTGTAGCCCACCAGGCTCCTCTGTCCATGGAATTCTACAGGGAAGAATACTGGATGGGTTGCCATTCCATCCTCCAGAGACAGCAGTCAGTGTGCATGAGGCCCAGGTCTATCAAGGAATTAATGGAAGAGGAGACTGGAAAAGGAGGTTGGAGAAAAACAGTGAAGCATGGAAGGCTTTTAATGAATGACTGGAGGTAATGCGGGACAGGCAGGGAAGAGCAGCATTCAGGTAAACTGTCAGCTACTCTGATGAAGTAAAGTACACACATCATCAGACCTGTGTTTTAGAGAGAATGGCAGATATCTAAAACCACGGAGAGAAGCTGGTATTAGAAGGAGAGGAAAGAGGAGGAGGAGGAAAAGAAGGAAACTATTGTAATAATATAGACAGAAGGTGATGAGACCCTGCACCAGGGCCAGGTCTTCAGAAATAATTTTCAGAGGACAAATGTTAGATACTTCATATGACAACATTGTATCTCAGAGAGGCTTGTTTGACAGAAGATTTCGTCACAGAGGCAGAGTTAACACAGGATATATAGGCATTAATTACAGGAATTAGAAGGATGTATGCTCAGGCATAGCAACCCACTCCAGCATTCTTGCCTGGAGAATCCCCATGGACAGAGGAGCCTGGTGGGCTACAGTCTGTGGGGTCACAAAGAGTTGGACACAACTGAGTGACTAAGCACAGCATGGCATATGCTCATCATATCTGTTTATAATTCTGATACCTAATGCGGATACCCAATGGCCATGCTGTGTGGGGCCACCCAAGACGGGCGGGGCATGGTGGAGAGGTCTGACAGAATGTGGTACCCTGGAGAAGGGAATGGCAAACCAATTCAGTATTCTTGCCTTGAGAACCCCATGAACAGTATGAAAAGGCAAAATGATAGGATACTGAAAGAGGAACTCCCCAGGTCAGTAGGTGCCCAGTATGCTACTGGAGATCAATGGAGAAATAACTCCAGAAAGAATGAAGGGATGGAGCAAAAGCAAAAGCAATACCCAGTTGTGGATGTGACTGGTGATAGAAGCAAGGTCCGATGCTGTAAAGAGCAATATTGCATAGAACGTGGAATGTTAGGCCCATGAATCAAGGCAAATTGGAAGTGGTCAAACAAGAGATGGCAAGAGTGAACCTCGACATTCTAGGAATCAGTGAACTAAAATGGACTGGAATGGGTGAATTTAACTCAGATGACGATTATATCTACTGCTACCAGCAGGAATCCCTTAGAAGAAATGGAGTAGCCATCATGGTCAACAAAAGAGTCCAAAATGCAGTACTTGGATGCAATCTCAAAAACGACAGAATGATCTCTGTTCATTCCCAAGGCAAACCATTCAATATCAGAGTAATCCAAGTCTATGCCCCAACCGGTAATGCTGAAGAAGCTGAAGTTGAACGGTTCTATGAAGACCGACAAGACCTTTTAGAACTAACACCCAAAAAGGATGCCCTTGTCATTATAGGGGACTGGAATGCAAAAGTAGGAAGTCAAGAAACACCTGGAGTAACAGGCAAACTTGGCCTTGGAATACGGAATGAAGCAGGGCAAAGGTTAATAGAGTTTTTCCAAGAGAATGCACCGGTTATAGCAAACACCCTCTTCCAACAATGCAAAAAAAGACTCTACACATGGACATCACCAGATGGTCAACACTTAAATCAGATTGATTATATTCTTTGCAGCCAAAGATGGGAAGCTCTATACAGTCAGCAAAAACAAGACCGGGAGCTGACTGTGGCTCAGATCATGAACTCCTTACTGCCAAATTCAGACTTAAATTGAAGAAAGTAGGGAAAACCACTATACCATTCAGGTATAACAGTGGAAGTACCGGATGAACTATGGACAGAGGTTCGTGACATTGTACAGGAGACAGGGATCAAGACCATTCCCATGGAAAAGAAATGCAAAAAAGCAAAATGGCTGCCTGGGGAGGCCTTACAAGTAGCTGTGAAAAGAAGAGAAGCAAAAAGCCAAGGAGAAAAGGAAAGATATAAGCATCTGAATGCAGAGTTCCAAAGAACAGCAAGAAGAGATAAGAAAGCCTTCTTCAGTGATCAATGCAAAATAATAAAGGAAAGAACAGAATGGGAAAGACTAGAGATCTCTTGAAGAAAATTAGAGATACCAAGGGAACATTTCATGCAATGATGGGCTCAACAAAGGACAGAAATGGTATGGACCTAACAGAAGCAGAATATATTAAGAAGAGATGGCAAGAATATGCAGAACTGTACAAAAAAAGAGCTTCATGACCAAGACAATCACGATGGTGTGATCACTCACCTAGAGCCAGACATTATGGAATGTGAAGTCAAGTCGGCCTTAGAAAGCATCACTATGAACAAAGCTAGTGGAGGTGATGGAATTTCAGTTGAGCCATTTCAAATCCTGAATGATGATGCTGTGAAAGTGCTGCACTCAATTTGCCAGCAACTTTGGAAAACTCAGCAGTAGCCACAGGACTGGAAAAGGTCAGTTTTCATTCCAATCCCAAAGAAAGGCAATGCCAAAGAATGCTCAAAGTACCACATAATTGCACTCATCTGACACGCTAGTAAAGTCATGTTCAAAGTTCTCCAAGCCAGGCTTCAGCAATAAGTCAACCATGAAATTCCAGATGTTCAAGCTGGTTTTAGAAAAGGCAGAGGAACCAGAGATCAAATTGCCAACATCTGCTGGATCATGGAAAAAGCAAGAGAGTTCCAGAAAAAACATCTATTTTGGCTTTATTGACTATGCCAAAGCCTTTGACTGTGTGGATCACAATAAACTGTGGAAAATTCTGAAAGAGATGGGAATACCAGACCACCTGACCTGCCTCTTGAGAAACCTATTTGCAGGTCAGGAAGCAACAGTTAGAACTGGGCATGGGACAACAGACTGGTTCCAAATAGGAAAAGAAGTACATCAAGGCTGTATACTGTCACTCTACTTATTTAACTTCTATGCAGAGTACATCATGAGAAACGCTGGGCTGGAAGAAGCACCAGCTGGAATCAAGATTGCCAAGAGGAATATCAGTATCTTCAGATATGCAGATGACACCACCCTTATGGCAGAAAGTGAAGAGGAACTAAAAAGCCTCCTGATGAAAGTGAAGAGGAGAGTGAAAAAGTTGGCTTAAAGCTCAACATTCAGAAAACGAAGATCATGGCATCTGGTCCCATTACTTCATGGGAAATACATGGGGAATCAGTGTCAGAATTTATTTTTTTGGGCTCCAGAATCACTGCAGATGGTGACTGCAGCCATGAAATTAAAAGACGCTTATTCCTTGGAAGGAAAGTTATGACCAACCTAGATATATATTCAAAAGCAGAGACATTACTTTGCCAACAAAGGTCTGTCTAGTCAAGGCTTTGGTTTTTCCAGTAGTCATATATGGATGTGAGAGCTGGACTGTGAATAAAGCTGAGTGCCAAAGAATTGATGCTTTTGAACTGTGGTGTTGGAGAAGACTCTTGAGAGTCTCTTGGACTGCAAGGAGATCCAACCAGTCCATCCTAAAGGAGATCAGTCCTGGGTGTTCCTTGGAAGGAATGATGCTGAAGCTGAAACTCCAGTACTTTGGCCACCTCATGGGAAGAGTTGACTCATTGGAAAAGACTCTGATGCTGGGAGGGATTGGGGGCAGGAGGAGAAGGGGACGACAGAGGATGAGATGGCTGGATGGCATCAGGGACTAGATGGACTTGAGTCTGAGTGATGGACAGGGAGGCCTGGCATGCTGCAACTGATGGGGTCGCAAAGAGTCGTTCACAACTGAGCGACTGGACTGAACTGAACTGAATGCAGAAAAATGATCTTTAGCCTCAGTGTCCTAAGGTAAACAAGATAATAAAATCTCACACTTTATGACATAGAGATAAAATGTCAATTTTCAATTTTTAGGGTTTTGTTGCAACTGTTTATTTTTAAACTGAGGGTGAGATTGATCCAACTTGGTGTGCCCCCTTTGACTGAAAGGGGTTGGGATTCAAGAATGCTTTTATTCTTTCACTCTTCTGTGCTTGCATTCCTGTGCAGGTGTATGTGATTTTGGGGGTGTGTGTTCTCTAGGTGGTGGCTACGTGGGGGTAGATGATGTAGTATTTGTTCTGAAAAGCAAAGGAGTTGATGGTATGAATATAGATTCTGCAATGCTGAGTGTGCTCTTAGTTTATAGTGGAGCACTTTGCAGGCAGGCTCAGATTTTATAGGCAACTTTGTTTTAGTATGAGTGTAAAATTTTTCTAGATGTGTCTCTAGCAGACTTTCACCAGAAATTCACCTCTCTTTGAACTGTGTAATCTTCCTTAAGATTCCAGGAGAGATTTTAGTACAAAGTAACTCTTTAGTTATGGAATGACACAGTCATAGTACATATGATACCCAGTCCTAGTGAATGGGCTCTGCAGGCTTTAAAATGGATTCTCTCCCTTTCTAAGTAGAAGTAGCAGCAGAAGTCAAGTAAGTATTTCTGTGTTCCCAAGGGTCCACTCTTTTTATTTTCTGTCCCTGATATCCATTATGAATACAAGCTTGCTTTACAAAATAAAACAGGCAATAGTATGGTAGATTGGGTGAAAATTCTCATTTCTTCACTCCCTTCCTGTGTTACTATTACACATCTACAGCCTCTGTTGTGTGACTTTGCAGAACATCTCCTCAGAGGGTATGGCTTTCTTCTGCATCCCTTGATTTGTGACAATGTCCAGTTCTGAGAAGGATTCCCAGCTGGCTCAATGGTTAAAAGTCTGCCTGCCAATGACACAGGAGATAGGACTTTGATCCCTGAGCTGGGAAGATCCCCTGGAGAAGGAAATGGCAGCCCACTCCAGTATTCTTGCCTAGAAAATCCCAAGGACAGAGGAGCCTGGCAGTCTACATTCCATGGGGTCACACAGAGTCAGACATGACTGAGCCACCAACAGTTTCATTTCACACTCTCACGGGTGCATGTTAATTTGCCTACTTGTCTATATTTCCATATGTTGTCTGCTTAGAGGGTAAGTCCTGTCCCATTTCCCTTAGTAGGCCATACTACTTTGTACACTTTGATATCAACTTAAAAGTTTATTTTTGTACTCTCTGGCTTCCATTAATAATAGTGATAGGAAACCAGCAACAGTAGATTACATAGTGATTAAAAATACAAGCTTTCAACCAGATTGCTTTTGTTCAATTATAGCTTTGCTTCTTAGCTGCTATCTGACCTTGATATCTTGGTGCCTCAGTTTCATCATCTGCGAAATGGTAATAATAACATTGTACCTACCTCCGAAGACTAAAGGAGTAAATGAGCTAATACATGTAACATGTGCATAGTCTGTCTTTCCATTCAGTTCAGTTCAGTTTGCTCAGTCGTGTCCGACTCTTTGCGACCCCATGAATCACAGCACGCCAGGCCTCCCTGTCCATCACCAACTCTCGGAGTTCACTCAGACTCATGTCCACTGAGTCAGTGATGCCATCCAGCCATCTCATCCTCTGTCGTCTCCTTCTTCTCCTGCCCTCTATCCCTCCCAGCATCAGAGTCGTTTCCAATGAGTCAACTCTTTGCATGAGGTGGCCAAAGTACTGGAGTTTCCATTGGGTATCAGTTTAAGTGAAAAATGACCGAACACATGAATTTTTTAAAGTAATTGATTTATTTGTATGGAAACACAAAAAACCTCGAATAGCCAAAGCCACCTTGAGAAAGAAGAATGGACCTGGAGGAATCAACCTGCCTGACTTCAGGCTTTACTACAAAGCCACAGTCATCAAGACAGTATGGTACTGGCACAAAGACAGAAATATAGATCAATGGAACAAAATAGAAAGCCCAGAGATAAATCCCCACACCTATGGACAGCTTATCTTCAACAAAGGAGGCAAGAATATACAGTGGAGTAAAGGCAATCTTTTTAACAAGTGGTGCTGGGAAAACTGGTCAACCACTTGTAAAAGAATGAAATTAGATCACTTTCTAACACCATACACAAAAATAAACTCAAAATGGATTAAAGATCTAAACGTAAGACAAGAAACTATAAAACTCTTAGAGGAGAACATAGGCAAAACACTCTCTGACATAAATCACAGCAGGATCCTCTATGATCCACCTCCCAGAATACTGGAAATAAAAGCAAAAATAAACAAATGGGATCTAATTAAAATTAAAAGCTTCTGCACAACAAAGGTACAAAGGAGGCAAGAATATACAGTGGATTAAAGACAATCTTTTTAACAAGTGGTGCTGGGAAAACTGGTCAACCACTTGTAAAAGAATGAAATTAGATTACTTTTTAACACCATACACAAAAATAAACTCAAAATGGATTAAAGATCTAAACGTAAGACAAGAAACTATAAAACTCTTAGAGGAGAACATAGGCAAAACACTCTCTGACATAAATCACAGCAGGATCCTCTATGATCCACCTCCCAGAATACTGGAAATAAAAGCAAAAATAAACAAATGGGATCTAATTAAAATTAAAAGCTTCTGTACAACAAAGGAAACTATAAACAAGGTGAAAAGACAGCCTTCTGAATGGGAGAAAATAATAACAAATGAAACAACTGACAAACAACTAATCTCAAAAATATACAAGCAGCTTATGCAGCTCAATCCAGAAAAATAAATACTTTCTTATGTTGTTGTTCAATCCCTAATTTGTGTCCAAATCTGTGACCCCATGAACTGCAGCATGCCAGTCTCCTCTGTCTATCATTATCTCCCAGAGTTTTTCAAATTCATATCTATTGAGTCAGTGATGCTATCTAACAAGCACATCCTCTGCCACCCCCTTCTCCTTTGCCTTCAACATTCCCCAATATCAGGTGCTTTTCCAATGAGGAGGCTTTGCACACCAGATGGCCAGATGTTTGGAGCTTTAGCTTCAGCAACAGTCCTTCCAACGAATATTCAGGGTTGATTTCCTTTAGGATTGTCTAGTTTGATCTCCTTGCATTCCAAGGAACTTTCAAGAGTCTTCTCTAGCACCTCCAGTGCTAGAGAAAGCCTCCCCAGTGCTCAGTCACATCAATTCTTCAGCACTCAGATTCAGCATCAGTTCTTCAGCATAAACCAGAGTTTATGGTCCAACACTCACATCCCTACAAGACTATTGGAAAAACCATAGCTTTGGCTCTAAGGATTTCTGTCAGACAAATCATGTCTCTGTGTTTTAATACATTGTCTAGGTTGGTCATAGCTTTCCTTCCAAGGAGCAAGTGCCTTTTAATTCCATGGCTGAAGTCACCATCTGCAGTGATTTTGAAGCACAAGAAAATAAAATCTGTCAGTGTTTCCACTTTTTCCCCTTCTATTTGCCATGAAGTGATAGAACCAGGTGCCAGGATATTAGTTTTCTGAATGTTGAGTTTCAAGCCAGCTTTTTCACTGTCCTCTTTCAACTTCATCAAGAGCTCTTTAGTTCCTCTTCACTTTCTGCCATAAGGGTGGTATCATCTGCCTATCTGAGGTTGTTATTTCTTCTGGCAATCTTGATTCCAGCTTGTAATTCATCCAGCTCAGCTTTTCCCTAGCATTTATATGCAGATGTGCTCTGCATATAAATTAAATAAGCAGGGTGAGAATAAACAGCCTTGTAATAATCCTTTCCCACTTTTGAACTAGTCCGTTCTTCTTGCTGACTGTGGCTCAGATCATGAACTCCTTATTGCCAAATTCAGACTCAAATTGAATAAAGTAGGGAAAACCGCTAGACCATTCAGGTATGACCCAAATCAAATTCCTTATGATTATACAGTGGAAGTGAGAAATAGATTTAAGGTCCTAGATCTGATAGATAGAGTGCCCGATGAACTATAGAATGAGGTTCGTGACATTGTATAGGAGACAGGGATCAAGACCATCCTCATGGAAAAGAAAGGCAAAAAAGCAAAATGGCTGTCTGGGGAGGCCTGTGAAAATAGCTGTGAAATAGCTGTGAAAAGAAGAGAGGTGAAAAGCAAAGGAGAAAAGGAAGGATATAAGCATCTGAATGCAGAGTTCCAAAGAATAGCAAGAAGAGATAAGAAAGCGTTCTTCAGCGATCAAGGCAAAGAAATAGAGGAAAACAACAGAATGGGAAAGACTAGAGATCTCTTCAAGAAAATTAGAGACACCAAGGGAACATTTCATGCAAAGATGGGCTCGATAAAGGACAGAAATGGTCTGGACCTAACAGAAGCAGAAGATATTAAGAAGATGTGGCAAGAATACATGGAAGAACTGTACAAAAAAGATCTTCATGACCCAGATAATCATGATGATGTGATCACTAATCTGGAGCCAGACATCATGGAATGTGAAGTCAAGTGGGCCTTAGAAAGCATCACTACGAACAAAGCTAGTGGAGTTAATGGAATTCCAGTTGAGATATTTCAAATCCTGAAAGATGATGCTGTGAAAGTGCCGCACTCAATATGCCAGCACATTTGGAAAACTCAGCAGTGGCCACAGGACTGGAAAAGGTCAGTTTTCATTCCAATCACAAAGAAAGGCAATGCCAAAGAATGTTCGAACTACCACACAATTGCACTCATCTCACATGCTAGTAAAGTAATGCTCAAAATTCTCCAAGTCAGACTTCAGCAATACGTGAACCATGAATTCCCTGATGTTCAAGCTGGTTTTAGAAAAGGCAGAGGAACCAGAGATCAAATTGCCAACATCCACTGGATCATGGAAACAACAGCAGCGTTCCAGAAAAACACCAATTTCTGCTTTACTGACTATGCTAAAGCCTTTGACTGTGTGGATCACAATAAACTGTGGAAAATTCTAAAAAAGATGGGAATACCAGACCACCTGACCTGCCTCTTGAGAAATCTGTATGCAGGTCAGGAAGCAACAGTTAGAACTGGACATGGAACAACAGACTGGTTCCAAATAGGAAAAGGAGTACGTCAAACCTGTACATTGTCACCTTGCTTATTTAACTTCTATGCAGAGTACATCATGCAAAACGCTGGACTGGAAGAAACACAAGCTGGAATCAAGATTGCTGGGGGAAATATCAATAACCTCAGATATGCAGATGACACCACCCTTATGGCAGAAAGTGAAGAGGAGCTAAACAGCCTCTTGATGAAAGTGAAAGAGGAGAGTGAAAAAGTTGGCTGAAAGCTCAACATTCAGAAAATGAAGATCATGGCATCTGGTCCCATCACTTCATGGGAAATAGATGGGGAATCAGGGGAAACAGTGTCAGAGTTTATTTTATTGGGCTCCAAAATCACTGCAGATGGTGACTGCAGCCATGAAATTAAAAGATGCTCACTCCTTGAAAGAAAAATTATGACCAAACTAGGTAGCATATTCAAAAGCAGAGACATTACTTTACCGGCTAAGGTCCGTCTAGTCAAGGTTATGGTTTTTCCTGTGGTCATGTATGGATGTGAGAGTTGGACTGTGAAGAAAGCTGAGCATTGAAGAATTGATGCTTTTGAACTGTGGTGCTGGAGAAGACTCTTGAGAGTCCCTTGGACTGCAAGGAGATCCAACCAGTCCATTATGAAGGAGATCAACCTTGGGATTTCGTTGGAAGGAATGATGCTAAAGGTGAAACTCCAGTACTTTGGCCACCTCATGCAAAGAGTTGACTCATTGGAAAAGACTTGCTTTTGAACTGTGGTGCTGGAGAAGACTCTTGAGAGTCCCTTGGACTGCAAGGAGATCCAACCAGTCCATTCTGAAGGAGATCAACCTTGGGATTTCTTTGGAAGGAATGATGCTAAAGCTGAAACTCCAGTACTTTGGCCACCTCATGCAAAGAGTTGACTCGTTGGAAAAGACTCTGATGCTGGGAGGGATTGGAGGCAGGAGGAGAAGGGGACGACCGAGGATGAGATGGCTGGATGACATCACTGACTCGATGGACATGAGTCTGAGTCAACTCTGGGAGATGGTGATGGCAGGGAGGCCTGGCATGCTGCAATTCATGGGGTCGCAAAGAGTCATACACTGAGCAACTGAACTGAACTGTTGTTCTATGTCCAGTTCTAACTGTTACTTCTTGACCCACATACAGGTTTCTCAGGAGGCAGTTAAGTGGTCTGGTAGTCCCATCTCTTGAATAATTTTCCACAATTTTCTGTGATCCACACTGCCAAACAGTTCAGTGTAGTCAATGAAGCAGAAGTAGATGTTTTTTTAGAACTCCTTTGCTTTTTCTATGATCCTATGAATGTTGACCAACTTGATCTCTGGTTCCTCTGCCTCTTTGAAACTCAGCTTGTATATCTGGAAGTTCTTGGTACATGCACTAATGAAGCCTAGCTTGAAGGATTTTGAGCATTACCTTGCTAGCTTTTGAAATGAGTGCAACTGTATGATAATTTGAACATAATCTTTGACACTACCCTTCTTTGGTGTTAGAATGAAAACTGACCTCCAATACTGTGGTCACTACTGAGTTTTCCAAATTTACTGACATATTGAGTGCAGTTCTCTAATAGCCTCATCTTTTACTTTAAATACTAGAGCTAGCAGGTTTCTCATTTGGAGAAGAATCACAATATACACCCACTGGATTCAGGATATAGGGTCTCTCTCACAGTAGAGAAGGACAAACTTTTTTCAAAATTAGCTTTTGAGGAGCTATCTGATGTTGAAAAAGTAGGACATTTGACCATGGGATATCAAATATCATGTAGCCCAAACCACTTGTCAAGACCTATATTCTGTCAGACACACCAAGTTACAAGTTCAGTGGAAATAATGGATCAGGCATGAACAGGGTTACCAAGATGGGCAAGTACAAGTAAGTGTGGTGATTAAGAGGTCCAGAGCCTCCACTCTTGAAGCCAGTAACTTTCCTTCAGCTCATGATTACTATCATATGGGGGATACCGAATATAGCTGATGGAGGAAGAAAGATACATCACTCAGAAATGTAGTAAACAAATGAAATCAACCACCTATAACACGGCAGTATTCCTTTTAAGGTAGAATACATGAGTACAGAAACAAACAAACAAACAAAAAAAACATAAAAATACAAATGGTTCTATTTATTGACACTTTTAGGAATCCACTTGGCTATTTTTCCTTATCATCCCTGAAACTGAGTTTCCTGGGTTGCTTAGAAGTCCAGGTTTCCAGATAGTGAACACTTCCACAAGAGGACACTCAGAGCTTCTCATTATATTTCAAGCTATGGCTGTAGCCTCTTTTTCTCATGATCCTCTTTCCACAAGACCACCAGATAAGGAAAGGAGTCACCATTTGGGGAGGTATAATTGGCCCTGACCATCAGAAGGAGACAGGGAAAAGACGTGAGGGCAAAGAAAAATATGTTTGACATCTAAGTGATCCCTTACAACAATGCTTGCCCAATTTTGGCAATCAGTTCAGTTGTTTAGTCGTGTCCGACACTTTTGGCAATATGTAGTCAAATACAGCAGCTGTGGCTTAAGCAGGTATAATGATCAGTGGCTCAGCTCCCATAAATATAAAATTTCATGCCATCCCACTAGTGAAGGGACCTAGATCAGTAGAGCTGGCAGAAAGAGCGAGGGGGAATCTACAATCGGTTATAGAGGAGGGAGACGAAGATGATCACTTACAGCTTAAGAACACAGGGCAGTGGAGTGTGGATAGGAGGTCTACAGTGTATCTGATCAACTTTTCCTTGTGTGTGCTTCCCAGGAAAGGCATCACACCACAATCCTGAAAGAACTCTCCAAGAACATATATGACGCACATACAGCTGCTTCACACAAGCAGTGGGTGGTAGTGGGTGCTCTGGTGAGTATGCAGATTAGTTGCTCCACTTCTTAGACTGGAACACTCATTCTCCTAGCAACTGGGTGTATTGGAAGATAACAGATCTCATTTTCATTCAGCCACAGCTAAAGAAAAAGGGTCAATTTCAGCCAGGGTCAATTTCTCTTCTTGCAGGCAGCCTGAACCTAATGACTGGCCACTGGAAGGCATGAAAACTTGCCTCTTTTCCTTATTTCAGATAACTCTGAAGAGATATCACAGCAAATGAGCTTCCTGTGTTATCAGCTGAGCAATGAGGCATACTCAATCCCTGCTCAATCAAACTTCTTTTAATCACCTATTGTGTACAATAATCTTCCTGCAAATCTCTGCCTCAGAGTCTGTTTCCTAAGAAATCTACCTTGTGAGCCCTTGTGATAGTCAACTCCACTGTTGCAAGCCGAGAAAAATGAGGTAAATAATGATAGGACCATTTTTTGCATGTGCAGATTGCTGTTGCATATCCCAACCATAGAGAGCTACAACTTTGATATAAAATACTGCTTATCACATACAAAATACCCAGACAAGTGTGTATCTGAACTAAATTACCAGGCAAATTCCTTTCCTCATCATTGATTTAATAGGATAAATAATATGGGAGCCAAAGAAAGTTCCATTTATATGCGATGTAAATGAAACCAAATAAAGAATTTCATTTATTTCTTTATGAGATGTCAAATTAAAAAGCTGATAGGAGAGCTAAATGAGCGGAAACAGGATGAACAACAACAACAGAAGTCCGACATTATTCTTTGATTGCTGGTCACATAAATATTAAAGGGATTATCAGAACCAGGCTTTATTTAACAAGCAAGCTAATCAAAAAGCAGAAATAGATGAGTATTAATTACATTTGCATTTGAAATCAAATACACAGAAAGTATTTTAAGAGAATGGGGCAATGCCAATTGATCATGTTAGAGAAGCTACAAACCATTTCCCTAAATATGTCTTCCCTAGATATCCAGATTACTTATATGGCCAAGACTCCACTGGAATCTCTCTCCCCATTCAACCTGTGAACTATTGCTTAATTCTTGTTTTTAGAATGAAAGCCTATCAGCTATGGCTGATATATTCTATAGCAGAGACTAGAGTCTGTGGTCTAATTTCTTCGAAGAATAAGCTTGTCATTGCAGACTAGAAGTGACAGCATGTTGTGTGCAGTGGGAGATTAAGGATGTTCAGATGATGTTTTGGTAGATTTTTTTCTTTCCTAAGCCACTGTATTTAAAAGATAGTACCTGAAAATAGAAACATTAAATAAAAGAGAAAGGAAAAAAAGTATTTAGGCAATATTTCCAAGGTAATGGGGCATGAAAGATTCTGGCTGAAGGACTAAGACTGAAAGTTAAGCTGACAACTTCTTTAATTGTGAACGCTACATGACTATGGTGGCAGGATGCAGGGATCTTTGGATCATTGATTAGAAGTTTCCCCATGATTGAATTGAACTGAAAATAGAGATAGTACAGTAGCAACTAAATTATCTTATGAAATAAATAAATGATTCTATGCCAATGGGGAAAACAAATATAGTCTCTGAATAGTGAACAAAATCAGAAAATAAGCTCCCCAAATAAACAATTTCAGTGTATATTTCAAGAATGGATTCTGTCACCAAACCAGGTGTATAATCAATCACTGAGCTAGAACTTTTTTGGAAGACTGAGATCTTGCTTGTATTATAACACTTGATTTTCTTTCTGTTATGAGGGGGAGAAAAACTGATGGGCCTCAGGAAGTCTGTACTGCTTGTTTTATTTTCTGAAACGGAAAATCAGAAAGAAAAACTAGGAGTATTAAAGGACATATTCAGGATATCAAATATCCTTTAAAAATTTCCAAGAAAAGAGAATTTGAGAGAGAGAAAAATAATCAAAGAAGAAATTACTAATAATAAAAAGCCATGCACCAATACAAATTATTGTGTAATTTTAGGTCTCTGACTAAATAGACAATCCTAATGGTTTGCAGAGAGAAAAAAATATCTCATACATAGAGGAATAGGAGCTGGAACAAATCAGATATCTTAAGACCAACAGAGGTAGTTTAAAAATGTCTTTACAATTCTGAATAAAAATGTTTTCCAATCTTGAATTCAATATTATATAGTCTCCTTATGCATTAAAAACATGCGAATTTTTAAAAGACTTTTCAGAACTGCAAGTTCTCCAAAAGTTTGTCTTTCTTGCAATCTTTTGACAAAGTTACCCTCCAGATTGCTGGGAGAAATATCAATAACCTCAGATATGCAGATGACACCACCTTTATGGCAGAAAGTGAAGAGGAACTAAAAAGTCTCTTGATGAAAGTGAAAGAGGAAAGTGGAAATGCTGGCTTAAAGCTCAACATTCAGAAAACTAAGATAATGGCATCTGGTCCCATCACTTCATGGGAAATAGATGGGGAAACAGTGAAAACAGTGTCAGACTTTATTTTTGGGGGCTCCAAAATCACTGTAGATGGTGATTGCAGCCATGAAATTAAAAGACGCTTACTCCTTGGTTATG
>SJXQ01009417.1:39926-62697 GCA_006408695.1 Aepyceros melampus
GGGGGGCAGTGGAAGTCACTTTTCTTTTCTTTTTTTTTTTTTAGTTAAGGCTCATTTTGTCAGTTGCGCTGTGGGGAGGGAGGGATGCTGCTACCAAATAGCTCTGGCGTGTATTCGCAGTGTCTCAGCTCCACTGGGCCTGCCCCTACACCAGGCGCACACCTCTCAGGCTCTATGTTTCTCCGCCAGGAAGCATCTGAGGCCGGCCCTAGGCTGCATGCACCTCCCTGGTCTGAGCCTCTCAGGCTTGGCGCCCAGGTAGTCGCAGATTCGATTGGGCCTGCGTTTTGTGTCCTTCCATGACCAAGTAGCTCAGGTGTTTGGTGAGCGCAGTCGCGTGACTTATCGCCTGTTCCTGCTGCTCAGTTTTCTGGGTGTAGATCTGGCACCTTTTGTCAGGAAATTTTTGACTGCCCAGCACCCCAAGAAGTCTTAGTTAGCAAAGAAGCCTGCTTGCAGTTTGGTCAGTAAAGTCTCTCTCTGGAGCTGCGATTGCCATGCTCTAGCCCTTACGGCTCTGGCTGCCTGTTGCCGGTGGGGGATGGTCTGCTGCTGGCTATTTCTGTTCCATCCCCTTGTTCTGTGTGCAGTCCTGGCGGTGTCTTATGTTTGAGCTTTTCACGTGGTAACTGTCCCACATAGCCCTAGTTAGTTCGCTCTGGTTACGCAAGGGCATTTCCACTGATTCTNACGCATTGTGGTTTTGATTTCCTCTTCTCTGATAATGAGTGATGTTGAGCATTTTTTCATGTGTTTGTTAGCCATCTGTATGTCTTCTTTGAAGAAATGTCTGTTTAGTTCTTTGGCCCACTTTTTGATTGAGTGGTTTTTTTTTTTTTTTAGTATTGAGCTGCATAAATTGCTTATATATTTTGGAGATTAATTCTTTGTCAGTTGTGTCATTTGCTATTATTTTCTCCCATTCTGAGGACTGCCTTTTCACATTGCTTATAGTTTCCTTCATAGAGAATCCTTAAAAAACCTGGAAATAGAACTGCCATATGACCCAGAAATTCCACTGCTGTGCATATGCACTGAGGAAACCAGAACTGAAAGAGATACATGTACCTCAATGTTCATAGCAGCACTGTTTACAATAGCCAGGACATGGAAGCAACCTAGATGTCCATCAGCAGAAGAATGGATAAGGAAGTTGTGGTACATATACACAATAGAATATTACTTAGCTATAAAAAAAATTCATTGAGTCAGTTCTAAAGAGGTGGATGAAACTGGAGCCTATTATACAGAGTGAAGTAAGTCAGAAAGAGAAACACCAATACTGTATATTAATGCATATATATGAAATTTAGAAAGACAATAATGACGACCTTATATGCAAGACAGAAAAAGAGACACAGATGTAAAAAACAAACTTTTTTGATTCTGTGGGAGAAGGTGAGGGTGGGATGATTTGAGAGAATAACATTGAAACATGTATATTACCATAAGTAAAGCAGATGACTAGTGCAAGTTTGATTCATGAAGCAGGGCACTCAAAGCTGTGCTCTGGGACAACCCAAAAGGATGGAGTGGGGAGGGATGTGGGAAGGGGGGTTCAGGATGTTGGGACACATGTGCACCTATGGCTGATTCATGTCGATGTATGGCAAAACCACCACAATATTGTAAAGTAATTAGCCTCCAATTAAAATAAATAAATTACCTTTTTTTAAAGAGAGAAAAGAATAGCAGTTAATGAGGCTTTTTCCACTGCCATTTGGTGGTAGTGGAAATGGAATGAAGGGTAACTTAAGAGTAATCAATGAAAGTTGGTGAGTGACTAGATATAGGCAGCATAGGAAAGAAATGTCAGAGCTGTTTCTGAAATTTTGAAACTATGAGATCTGGGCACTGATGTTACTACTATTCATATAAATATGTAATTTGAGGGTGAAGTGTTTTGACCAACTGCATTTGAGGAGATGACAAAAATTCAAAGCAATGTCCAATGAAGAGTTGGAAATAACGGCCCTGAACATGAATGATGAGTAAGAGGTGGAGGGAAAATTAAATCTGGGGAGTGTAACAGCCAAAATCATAAAAAATTACTAAGCTTAGAAAAGTCAAATATAAGACATGACTAAAGACTGAAGTTCATGCAATATCTACACTTTCAGTCAAGAGGAAGAAGACAGTCTCAAAAAATAAGAGCCACAGAAATATAATTCCTCTCAAAGGGCTTCCCTTGTGGCTCAGCGGTCAAGTATCTGCCTACAATGAGGGAGACCTGGGTTCAATACCTGGCTTAAGAAGATCCCCTGGAGAAGGGAAAGGTTACCCACTCCAGTATTCTGGCCTAGCGAATCCCATGGACTGTATAGTTCATGGGGTTGCAAAGAGTCAGAAGCAACTGAGCAACTTTCACTTCACTTCAAAGGATTTTTTTAAAGTCTTGAGGAAAAGTATCAGATAATTTATTCTTTTAAATGTCCCCTGACCACCAGTAACTAGCACAGTACCTCATACACTCTGTGAGTACTTAATAAATACAAAGTTATTTTAACATAGGCTAACATGATTCTTTTCTTCAAACTGTATTCCAGTTTGAACTCTGTCATAAATGGTGTAACCTAACAGTGGCTGCTCTAAACTACCTTGCTGAATGAATTTCAATGGGAATGAAATTGAGCCAGGATAACTGAGAGTTCATCCTAGCCTTGGCTTCTAATCAATTGTCTATTCTCTAGCAAGTTCCTGAACATCAGTATTTCTTAATATCTTCATGTATTGAATGTGGTAATGAACAAATGGAGATATTTTTTCAGATCCTTTAAAATGGTAAATATGAAAGCACCTTGAAAATGCAAACCACTTTCTGAAAGAGTTTTAAGTCTACTCCAGGAGAATAAAATACATAACAAAATTGAATGCATGTTGAGGCAGCAAGCCCAGTTACTTTCTGCTCCCAACATTACATTATAGACAAGGGCATCATTCTATGCATCAGCAATCTCACCAACTCTAAGGACCTGTCAATAGGATCCAATCCTTTCATTACCACTAACTCTACAATACTTGTATAAGCTCAATGTGAATTCTGAACAGATTAAAGATTTTAACTTTTTATTATGTATTGTGGTATAGCTGATTAACAATGTTGTGATAGTTTCAGGTGAACAGTGAAGGGAATCAGCCATACATATACATGTATCCATTCTCCCCCAAACTCCCCTCCCATCCAGGTTGACACATAACATTCTGCAAAGTTCCATGTGCTGTATACAGTAGGTCCCTGTTGTTTATCCATTTTAAATATAGTGTGTAAATGCCCATCCCAAACTCCCTAATTATCCCTTCCCTCCATCTTTTACTTCAGCAAACATAAGCTTGTACTTAAAGTTTGTGAGTCTGTTTCTGTTTTGTAAATAAGTTCATATGTATCATTTATTTTTAGATTCCACATATAAGGGATATCATATAATATTTCTCCTCCTCTCTCTGACTTACTTCACTCAGTACAACACTCTCTAGGTCCATTAATGTTGCTGCAAATGGCATTATTTCATTATTTTCAATGGCTGAGCAATATTCCATTGTATATATGAATCACATCTTCTTTATCTCTGTCAATGTAATTTTAGGTTGTTTCCATGTCTTGTTTAGAGCTGCAATGAACATTGAAATTCATGTATCCTTTCAGACCATGTTTTTCTCTGGATATATGCCCATGAGTGAGATTGCAGGGTCATATGGTAGATCTCATATGAGACAAGATGGCAGTGTAGAAGGGTGTGTGTTCATCTTCTCCTGTGAGAACTCCAAAATTGCAACTTGCTGCTGAACAATCATTAAAAGGAGAATGTTGGATCTCACCAGAAAAAAAGATACCCCATGTCCAAAGGCAAAGGAGAAGCCCCAAGAAGACTGTAGGAGGGGCGAAATCACGTTTACAATCAAATTGCAAACCCTCCAGAGACACTTGGAGGGTCAAACAAAACTTTGTGCACACCAGGACCCAGAGGCCCCACAGAGATGAAACCAAGTCTGCCTTTGACTGTTTGAGTGTCTCCTGTCGGGGCATGGGTCAACAGTGGCCTGCCACGGAGAAGAGGCTCTGGCTGCAGCAGACCCAAAACATGCTGCATGAAGCATAAGCCCTCTTAGAGGAGGTCACGATTAGCCCCACCATAGAGCCACCAAGCAACAATCCACAAACTGCAGAATAATTATACCAGAGAAATTATCACACCACACTGTTAAGAAAGTTCTAGGACCCACAACAGATTTCCCAAACTGGGGTCCAGCAAAAGGACTGAGAACCCCCAAGGAATTTGACTTTGCAGGCCAGTGGGATTTGATTAGAGAGCTTCCACAGAAATCGGGAAATAGACACTTCGAAGACACACACACACACAAAAAAAAAAAAAAAAAAAAAAAAAACTTGTGTGCACCAGGACCCAGGAGAAAGGAGGAGTGTCTCCACAAGAGACTGAGCCAGACTTGCCTGTGAGTGTCCAGGACTCTCCAGTGGAGGCATGGGTTGAGAGTGGCCTTCTGTAGGGTCAGGGGTACTGAATACAACACTGTGGGCATAAGTCCTTTTAAAGGAGGTCTCCATTACTGCCATTACCCCTACCATAGTTTTACCTCAGGCCAAACAACAGTGAGGGAACACAGCCCTGCCCATCAACAGAAAGTTAGATTAAAGGTACTGAGCATGCTCCTGCCCATCAGAACAAGACCCAGATTCCCCCACAGCCATTCTCTCTCATCAGGGAACTTCCATAAGTATCTATTCTTATCCATCAGAGGGCAAACAGAATGAAAACAGAAAACTAAACAAACTGACCACATGGATCACAGCCTTGTATCTCAATAAAACTATGAACTATGCCAGGGCTACCCAAGATGGGTGGGTCACGGTGGAAAATTTGGACAAAATGTGATCCACTGGAGAACGGAATGGCAAACCACTTCAGTATTGTTGCCTTGACAACCCAATAAACAGTATGAAACGGCAAAAAGATATGACACTGAAAGATGAACTCCCCAGGTCGGTAGATATTCAACATACTACAGGAGAACAGTGGAGAAATAACTCCAGAAAGAATGACAAAGCAGAGCCAAAGGAAGACAATGCCCACTTGTGGATATGACTGGTGACAGAAGTAAAGTCCAATGCTGTAAAGAACAATATTGCATAGGAACGTGGAATGTTAGGTCCATGAATCAAGGTAAATTGGAAGTGGTCAAATAGGAGACAGCAAGAGTGAACATCGAGTGAACATTTTAGGAACCAGTGAACTAAAATGGACCAGAATGGGAGAATTTAATTCAGATGACCATTATATCTACTACTGTGGGCAAGAATCCCTTAGAAGAGATGGAGTAACCATCACAGTCAACATGAGAGTCTGAAATGCAGCACTTGGGTGCAATCTCAAAAATGACAAAATGATCCCTGTTCATTTACAAGGCAAACCATTCAACATCACAGTAATCCAAGTCTATGCCCCCACCACTAATGCTAAAGAAGCTGAAATTGAACAGTTCTGTGATGACCTACAAGATTTTGTAGAACTAACACCAAAAAAAGATATCATTTTCATCATAGGGGACTGGAATGCAAAAGTAGGAAGTCAAGAGATACCTGGAGTAACATGCAAGATTGACCTTGTAGTACAAAATGAAGCAGGACAAAGGCAAACAGAGTTTTGTCAAGAGAACACACTGGTCATAGCAAACACGCTCTTCCAACAACACAAGACAATTCTACACATAGACATCACCAGATAGTCAATACCAAAATTAGATTGATGATATTATTTGCAAAGATGGAGAAGCTATAAACAGTCAGAGAAAACAAGACTAGGAGCTGACTATGGTTCAGAACATGAACTGTTATTGCCAAATTCAGACTTAAATTGAAGAAAGTAGAGAAAACCACTAGACCATTCAGGTTTGGCCTAAATCAAAGCCCTTACGATTATACAATGGAAAAGACAAATAGGTTCAAGGGATTAGATCTGATAGACAGTGCTTGAAGAACTATGGATGGAGGTTTGTGACATTGTACAGGAAATGGTGACCAATACTATACCCAAGAAAAAGAAATGCAAACAGGCAAAATGGTTGTCTGAGGAGTCCTTACAATAGCTGAGAAAAGAAGAGAAGCAAAAGGCAAGGAGAAAAGGAAAGATACACCCATCTGAATTCAGGGTTCCAAAGAACAGAAAGGAGAGAAAAGAAAGCTTTCCTAAGTGATTAATGCAAAGATATAGAAGAAAACAATAAAATGGGAAAGACTAGAGATCTTTTCAAGAAGACTAGAGATACCAAGGGAATATTTCATGCAAAGATGGGCAAAATAAAGGACAGAAACAGGATGAACCTAACAGAAGAAGAAGATATTAAGAAGAGGTGGCAAGAATACACAGAAGAACTATTCATAACAGATCATCATGACCCAGATAACCATGATGGTATGGTTAGACTAGAGCCAGACATCCTGGAATGCGAAGTCAAGTGAGCCTTAGGAAGCATCACTACAAACAAATCTAGTGGAGGTGATGGAATTACAGTTGACCTATTTCAAATCCTAAAAGATGATGCTGTCAAAGTGGTGCACTCAATATGCCTGCAAGTTTGGAAAACTCAGCAGTGCCACAGGACTAGAAAAGGTCAGTTTTCATTCCAATCCCAAAGAAGGGCAACAGCAAAGAATGTTCAAACTACTGCACAGTTGCACTCATCTCACACGCTACTAAAGTAATCCTCAAAAGTCTCCAAATGAGGCTTCAACAGTATGTAAACCAAGAACTTCCAGATGTTCAGGCTGGATTTAGAAAAAACAGAGGAACCGGAGATCAAATTGCCAACATCCACTGGTTCATCAAAAAAGCAAGAGAGCTTCAGAAAAACATCTAATTCTATTTTATTGACTATGTCAAACCCTTTGCCTGTGTGGATCAAAACAAACTGTGGAAAATTCTTAAAGAGATGAGAATATCAGACCACCTTACCTGCCTCCTGAGAAATCTGTATGCAGGTCAAGAAGCAACAGTTAGAACTGGACATGGAACAACAGATTGGTTCCAAATTGGGAAAGGAGTATGTCAAGGCTGTATATTGTCACCCTGTTTTTTAACTTATATGCAGAGTACATCATAAGAACGCTGGGCTGGAAGAAGCACAAGCTGGAATCAAGATTGATGGAAGAAATATCAATAACCTTCAATATGCAGATGACACCACCCTTATGGCAGAAAGCGAGGAGGAACTAAAGAGTCTCTTGATGAAAGTGAAAGAGAAGAGTGAAGAAGCTGGCTTAAAATTCAACATTCAAAAAACTTAAGATCATGGCAGCAGTCCTATCACTTCATGGCAACTAGATGGAAAAGCAATGAAACAGTGACAGACTTTATTTTCATGGCCTCCAAAATCACTGCAGATGGTGACTGCAGCCATGAAATTAAAAGACACTTGCTCCTTGGAAAAAAAGCTATGACCAACCTAGACAGCATATTAAAAAGCAGAGACATTAATTTGCTGACAAGTTCCGTCTAGTCAAAATATTGGTTTTTCCACTATTCATGTAGTTTTTTTCCACTACTCTTGTGAGTTTGACCATAAAGTAAGCTGAGCACCAAAGAACTGATGCTTTTGAACTGTGGTGTTGGGGAACTTTTGAGAGTCCCTTGGACTGAAAGGAGATCAAACCAGTCAATCCTGAAGTAAATCAGTCCTGATGAAAGGACTGGTGTTGAAGCTGAAGCTCCAATACTTTGGCTACCTGATGTGAAAAACTGACTCCTTGGAAAAGACTCTGCTGCTGGGAAAGATTGAAGGCAGGGAGATGAGATGACAGAGGATGAGATGGTTGGATGGCATCACCAACTCGATGGAGATGAGTTTGAGCAAACTCCGTGAGTTCATCATGGCCAGGGAAACCTGGCAGGGCTACAATCCATGGGGTCGCAAAGAGTCGGACAGAACTGAGCGACTGAACTGAACTGATGGCAGATCTATTTTTAGCTTTTTAAGGATTTTCCATACTGTTTTCCATAGTGGCTGTACCAACTTACATTCCCAGCAAAAGTGCAGGAGTGTTACTTTCTCTCCACACCCTCTGCAGCTTTTATTGTTTGTGGATTTTTTTTTTATGATAGCCATTCTGATTGGTGTCAGCCAACGTTAATGTAGTTCTGATTTGCATTTCTCTAAAAATTAGCAATGCCAAACATCTTTTCTTGTGTTTATTGGTCACCTGTATGTATTCCTCAGGGAAACGTCTATTTAGGTCTTCTGCCCCACTCCAGTACTCTTGCCTGGAAAATCCCATAGATGGAGGAACCTAGTAGGCTGCAGACGATGGGGGCACAAAGAGTCGGAAACGACTGAGGATCTTCACTTTCACTTTTAACTTTCATGCATTGGAGACGGAAATGGCAACCCACTCCAGTGTTCTTGCTTGGAGAATCCCAGGGACAGGGGAGCCCGGTGGGCTGCCATCTATGGGGTCGCACAGAGTTGGACACGAATCAGATGGATTATATTCTTTGCAGCCAAAGATGGAGAAGCTCTATACAGTCAACAAAAAAAAAACCAGGAGCTGACTGTGGCTCAGATGATGAGCTCCTTATTGCCAAATTCAGACTTAAATTGAAAAAAGTAGGGAAAACCACTAGACCATTCTGGTATGACCTAAATCAAATCCCTTATGATTATACAGTGGAAGTGAAAAATAAATTTAAGGGCCTAGATCTGATAGATAGAGTGCCTGATGAACTATGGAATGAGGTGTGTGACATTGTACAGGAGACAGGGATCAAGACCATCTCCATGGCAAAGAAATGCAAAAAGGCAAAATGGCTGTCTGGGAGGCCTTACAAATAGCTGTGAAAAGAAGAGAGGCAAAAAGCAAAGGAGAAAAGGAAAGATATAAGCATCTGAAAGCAGAGTTCCAAAGAATAGCAAGAAGAGATAAGAAAGCCTTCATCAGCGATCAATGCAAAGAAATAGAGAAAAACAACAGAATGGCAAACACTAGAGATCTCTTCAAGAAAATTAGAGATACAAAGGGAACATTTCATGCAAAGATGGGCTCGATCAAGGACAGAAATGGTCTGGACCTAACAGAAGCAGAAGATATTCAGAAGAGGTGGCAAGAATACACAGAGGAACTGTACAAAAAAGATCTTCATGACCTGGATAATCACGATGGTGTGATCACTCATCTCATCTAGAGCCAAACATCCTGGAATGTGAAGTCAAGTGGGCCTTAGAAATCATCACTATGAACAAAGCTAGTGGAGGTGATGGAATTCCAGTAGAGCTATTCCAAATCCTGAAAGATGATGCTTTGAAAGTGCTGCACTCAATATGCCAGCAAATTTGGAAAACAGCAATGGCCACAGGACTGGAAAAGATCAGTTTTTATTCCAATCCCAAAGAAAGGCAATGCCAAAGAATGCTCACACTACTGCACAATTGCACACATCTCATACGCTAGTAAAGTAATGCTCAAAATTCTCCAATCCAGGCTTCAGCAATACATGAATTGTGAACTTCCAGATGTTCAAGCTGGTTTTAGAAAAGGCAGAGGAACCAGAGATCAAATTGCCAACATCTGCTGGATCATGTAAAAAGTAAAAGAGTTCTAGAAAAACATCTATTTCTGCTTTATTGACTATGCCAAAGCCTTGGACTGTGTGGATCACAATAAACTGTGGAGAATTTTGAGAGAGATGGGAATACCAGACCACCTGACCTGCCTCTTGAGAAACCTGTATGCAGGTCAGGAAGCAACAGTTAGAACTGGACATGGAACAACAGACTGGTTCCAAATAGGAAAAGGAGTTTGTCAAGGCTGTATATTGTCACCCTGCTTATTTAACTTATATGCAGAATACATCAAGAGAAATGCTGGACTGAAAGAAACAGAAGCTGGAATCAAGATTGCCGGAGAAATATCAATAACCTCAGATATGCAGATGACACCACCCTCATGGCAGAAAGTGAAGAGGAACAGAAGAGCCTCTTGATGAAAGCGAAAGAGGAGAGTGAAAAAGTTGGCTTAAAGCTCAACATTCAGAAAACGAAGATCATGGCATCCNCTGGAATCAAGA
This sequence comes from Aepyceros melampus, assembly GCA_006408695.1. NCBI lineage: Eukaryota > Metazoa > Chordata > Mammalia > Artiodactyla > Bovidae > Aepyceros > Aepyceros melampus. The sequence continues at coordinate 49,997 of SJXQ01009417.1, forward strand.
TTGCCGGAGAAATATCAATAACCTCAGATATGCAGATGACACCACCCTCATGGCAGAAAGTGAAGAGGAACAGAAGAGCCTCTTGATGAAAGCGAAAGAGGAGAGTGAAAAAGTTGGCTTAAAGCTCAACATTCAGAAAACGAAGATCATGGCATCCAGTCCCATCACTTCATGGGAAATAGATGGGGAAACAGTGGAAACAGTGTCAGACTTTATTTTTCTGGGCTCCAAAGTCACTGCAGATGTTGACTTCAGCCATGAAATTAAAAGACGCTTACTCCTTGGAAGAAAAGTTATGACCAACCTAGATAGCATATTCAAAAGCAGAGACATTACTTTGCCGACTAAGGTCCGTGTAGTCAAGGCTGTGGTTTTTCCTGTGGTCATGTATGGATGTGAGAGTTGGACTGTGAAGAAGGCTGAGCGCCAAAGAATTGTTGCTTTTGAAGTGTGGTGTTGGAGAAGACTCTTGAGAGTCCCTTGACTGCAAGGAGATCCAACCAGTCCATTCTGAAGGAGGTCAGCCCTGGGATTTCTTTGGAAGGAATGATGCTAAAGCTGAAGCTCCAGTACTTTGGCCACCTTATGTGAAGAGTTGACTCATTGGAGAAGACTCTGATGCTGGGAGGGATCGGGGCTCGATGGCATCACTGACTCGATGGACATGAGTCTGAGTGAACTCCGGGAGTTGGTGATGGACAAGGAGGCCTGGCGTGCTGCAGTTCACGGGGTCTCAAAGAGTCCAACACGACTGAGCGACTGAACTGAACTGAACTGAAGCAACTTAGCAGCAGCAGCCCAATTTTTGATTGGATTGTTTGTTTTGATGCTTATAGGCATCACGAGCTATTTGTAGATTTTGGCGACTAATCCCTTATCAGCCGCATCATTTACAAATATTTACTTCCATCTGTGGGCTGTCTTTTCAATTTATTTATTGTTTCCATACTGTGCTAAAGCTTTGACATTTAAGTAGATATCTGTTTATTTCTGTTTTTATATCCATTCTTCTGGGAGGTGAATTGAAAAAGATACCACTACAATTTATGTCAGAGAGTGTCCTGCCTATGCTTTCCTCTAAGAATTTTTTAGTGCCTGGTCTCACATTTAGGTCTTTAATCCATTTTGAGCTTATTTTTGTGTATTGAGTTAGAGAACTATCCAATTTCATTATATATGTGTGTGTGTGTGTGTATATATATATATATATATATCTGTCCAGTTTTCCCAGCACCATTTGTTAAAGAGACTATCTTTCCAAAATTTTGTAGTTTTGCCTTCTCTGTCATAGATTAATTGGCCAGAAGTGTGTGGGCTTATTTATGGGTTTTCTGTCCTTATTCATTGGTTTATATTTCTATTTTTGCACCAGTACCATACTGTTCTGATGCAGAAGTAATTGTGATTTTGGATAGTGAATTTTAATCATTATAACTAGGCTCAAACACACCTATATTAATCAATTATAATCAACACATTTTTGACAACAAGAAATGTTTGTTTATCCCTGTAGTATAAAAATCTGTGCTTCAGGATTTGATGAACTCTTGGAAAGCATTTTCTGTCTCCTGCTAGTTCTGAAGGTGTATTCCATGAAAAAAAAAGTTGTCAAAATGGTTGAAGAAGTGGTAGTGGTTTGGCAAGAGGTCAGGTGAATACGGTGGATGAGGCAAAACTCTGTAGCCCAATTCATTCACCTTTTGAAGTGTTGTTTGTGCAACATGTGGTTGAGCATTTTCATGGAGAAGAATTGGGCCCTTTCTGTTAACCAGTGCCAACTGAAGACACTGCAGTGTATGCTGTATCTCATCAATTTGCTGAGCATATTTCTCAGGTGTAATGGTTTTTCTGGGATTCAGAAAGCTGTAGTGGGTCAGATTGGCAGCATACCACCAAACAGTGACCATGACCTTTTTTGGTGCAAGTTTGACTTTGGAAGGGGCTTCCCTGGTGGCTCAGATGATAAAGAATCTGGCTGCAATTCAGGATACCTGAATTCTATCCCTGGGTTGGGAAAATCCCCTGGAGAAGGAAATAGCTACCTACTCCAGTATTCTTCCCTGGGGAATTCCATGGACAGAGAAGCCTAGCAACTAACACTTTCACTACTTTTCACTTGGCTTTGAGAAGTGCTTTGGAGCTTCTTCTCGGTCCAACCACTGAGCTAGTTGTCGCCAGTTGTATAAAATCCACTTTTCATCACATGTCACAATCTGATCAAGAAATGGCTCCTTGTTGCATAAGAGAAGATGAAACTTAATAATGAAGACTTTTTTTTAATTTTCAGTCAGTTCATGAGGCATCCACTTATTGAGCTTTTTCACCTTTCCAGTTTCCTTCAAATGCTGAGTAACTGTAGAATGGTCAATGTTGAGTTCTTCAGCAACATAGTGTATAGTTGTAAGAGGATCAGCTTCAGTGACTGCTTTCAGTTGGTCATTGTCAATTCTAATGGCCAGCCACTAAGCTTCTCATCTTCAAGGATCTCATCTCCTTTGCATAGCTTCTTTAACAACCACTGCACTATATGTTCATTAGCAGTTCCTGGGCCAAATGCGTTGTTGATGTTCCAAGTTGTTTCCACTGCTTATGACCCATTTTGAACTGGAATAAGAGAATCACTCAAATTTGATTATCGTCTAACTTCATTTCCATAGTCTAAAATAAAGATAAAATAAGCAGCAGGTAATGTCATTAGCATAAAAAAAGTAAATTTAGAAGTACACATTAAAATGATGTATAACATAGCCACATTTATTTAAGAATGTATTCCAATATCAAACAGCAAACTTCAACAATACAAAAACCGCAATTACTTTTTCACCAACCTGTATAGTGTAGTCTGAAGTCAAGGAGGCTGATTTCTCCAGCTGTTTTTCTTTCTCAAAATTGCTCCAGCTATTCATGATCTTTTGTGTCTCCATGCAATTTTAAATTTTTTGTTCTAGTTCTGTGATAAATTCCATTGGTATTTTGATAGGGATTGCATTGAATCTGTAGATTGCCTTGGGTAGTGTAGTCATTTTGACAGTATTGATTCTTCCAATCCACAAACATCGTATATTTTCCCATCAGTTTATGTCTTCTTCAATTTCTTTCATTAGCATCTTATAGTTTTAAGAGTACAGGTCTTTTGTATCTTTAGTTATGTTTATTCCTAGATATCTTATTGTTTTTAATGTGATGGTAAATGGAATTGTTTCTTGAATTTCTCTTTCTGATCTTTCATTGTTAGTGCATAGCGATGCAATAGATTTCTGTGTATTAATTTTGTAACCTGCAGCTTAATCAAGTTCATTGATGAGTTCTAGTAATTTTCTGGTAGCATCTTTAGGATCTTTCATCTAAAGTATCATGTCATCTGCAAACAGTGACGGTTTTATTTCTTCTTTTCCAATATGGATTCCCTTTACTTTTTTTCTTCTCTGATTGCTATAACCTATGACTTCCAAAACTATGTTAAACAAAGTGGCAAGAGTGGACATCCTTGTCTTGTTCCTGATCTTAGAGGGAATGTTTTCAGATTTTCACCATTGAGTATGATGCTAGCTGCAAGTTTATCTTATATGGCCTTTATTATTTTGAGGTGTTTTCCCTATATGCCCACTTTTCTGGAGAGTTTTTTTTTTTTAATCATAAACAGGTGCTGAATTTTGTCAAAAGCTTTTTCTGCATCTGCATAAAATCTGCATAAAAATCATCATATTATTTTCATTCTTCAGTTTGTTGATGTGGTATATCACATTGATTGATGTATGGATATTGAAAAATCCTTCCATCCCTAGGATGAATCCCACTTGATCATTGTGTATGATTTTTTAATGTATTGTTGGATATGGATTGCTAAGTATTTTGTTGAGGATTTTTGCATCTCTATGTTCATCAGTGATATTGGACTGTAATTTTCTTCATTTGTGATATCTTTGTCTCGTTTTTGTATCAGGGTGATGGTGGCCTCATAAAATGAGTTAGGAAGTTTTTTTTCCTCTGCAATTTTTGGAACAGATTCAACAGGATAGATGTTAACTCTTTTCTAAATGTTTCATAAAATTTGCCTGTGACACTGTCAGGTCCTGGACTTTCATTTGTTGGGAGGTTTTCAATCACACTTTCAATCTCAGTGCTTATGTTTTATCTGTTAATATTTTCTATTTCTTCTTGGTTCAGTCTTGTACCTTTGTAAGAATTTGCCCACTTCTTCCAGGTTGTCTTTTTTTTTTTTTTGGTCTACAGTTGCTCATAGCATTGGTACTATGATCTTGGTATTTCCGTAGTGTCAGTTGCAACTTCTTTTTCATTTCTGATTTTATTGATTTGGGTCCTTTCCCTTTTTCTCTTGATGAGTCTGGCTAAAGATTTATGTATTTTGTTTATCTTTTCAAAGAACCAGCTTTTAGTTTCATTGATCTTTGCAGTTCTTTTCTTTGCCTCTATTTCATTTGTTTCTGCTCGAATCTTTATGACTTCTCTCCTGTTATCTTTAGATTTTGTCTTTTTTCTCTAGTCCTAGTATAAGGTTAGGTTGTTTATTTGAGTTTTTCTTTTTTGTTACTTGAGGAAAGATTGTAGTGCTATAAACTTCCCTCTTAGGACTGCTTTTGCTGCATCCCATAGGTTTTGGACTTGTGCTTTCATTTCATTTGTCAGTAGGTTTTGTTTTGTTTTGTTTTACTTCCTCTTTGATTTCTTCAGTGATCCATTAGTTGTTTAGTAGCTTACTGTTTAGCCACCACATGTTTGTGTTTTTATGGTTTTTTTCTTGCAGTTTATTTCTAAACTCATAGCATTGTGATCAGAGAAGATGCTTGATATGATTTCAGTTTTATTAAATTTATCAAGGCTAGTTTTGTGGCCCAGCATGTGGTCAATCCTAGATAATGTTTTAAGGGCACTTGAAAGGAGTGTGTAGTCTGCTGCTTTTTGGATGGAATGCTCTATAAATATCAGGTAAGTCCAAGTCATCTGAAGTGTCATTTGAGGCCAATGTTTCCTTATTAATTTTTTGTTGAAAGGATTGAAATACTTAAGAGTAGTATTTAAGAAGTATTTCTGTGAATATGCTATTTACCTACAAAATGCTATTTTTCCTACATACTACTTCCATTAAGTCTATTGATTCCTAGGACCAATGCTGAGAATCAAAATAATTTTTTACACTGATTTCTGAATGTAACACAATATTCTACTACTCGGTTATCAAGCCATTTGTCCAAACACAGACTTAGTTATAATACAAATGATGTTCCAGAAAATATAAGTAGGTATAGTGCATATATCTCTCCCTAAAATACAAATACCTAAAGTCATTTTTATCCCTCATACCAATGATATTTATGTTTCAGGCTACATGGTTACCAAGCATGGTATGATTTGAGAGCCAGTGAGAAACAGTTTCCCCTGTTCAATCAGGTGTGAGAAAATTCCTGGAAGTTAAATTCCTATTAATCAATCCTATAAAAGAAATTCTTGAATCAGATTGTCAATTTGTTTATTTGTATTGAAGAAATACAACGTCAATAACTCTGGTATACTCATGGCTGGTAAGGGCACATCTTCATTCTCATAGAAAAGCAACAAAGGAAGCCAATTAACCTGATTAGATAAATCCAGACATCTTAGGTCAATTAATTCATGTTACAATACTGGTGCTAAAACACTGTCAACTGACAATTACTTTTGCCTTTGACTGAGAATTCTTCATGGGTTGGTAGGGAAGACCATCATTTAAACATAAGTTGTGCACCACAAACTCTTCTATTCTACTTCTTCTTTCCAGCCTATCCCACTTCATCCCATCATTATCCCTCTTTTCTTTGTGCCCTGCAAGCTTTTCTTCTTTATTTAGGGGGTAGTACATATGAGACAGGAGCTTCCTAGATGGTAAAGAACCCACCTGTCGATGTAGGTTAGATGTAACAGATGCAGATTTGATCCCTGGATAGGGAAGACCCCTTGGAGGGAGGAACAGCTACCCATCCCAATATTCTTGCCTGGAGTATCCCATAGACAGAGGAGTCTGGCAGGCTGCAGTCCATGGGGTGGCACAGAGTCAGACACGACTGAAGCAATTTAGCACACACATGCACACATTTGAGAGAAAAGAGAAATAAAAATCTTTACATGTTTGGAAAATATAGGTTAAGGAGGGGCCCTGGTAGAAATAGGGGAAATGAGGCAAAATAGAAGAGTAAAAATAAACCCTTTAGCACTTAAATACAGAGTTGGTTTTCCTTTTGAAGAATAAAATGCCATTATCTTATTTAGAGTGTTTGTGTAATCATATCCCAGACATTTGAGCTCCTACTTAAGTGTCATTAATGAAAGAGGAAAGGGGACTGAGATCTAAACTTAGAGTCCTCTGGCACATCAGGCTTTCATTTACTTTTCATCAATCTCTTTCCTCTAAAAAGGAATGGAAAATTCAGTTTGGAACCACATTTTGAGATGACTGACATATAAAAGTTGTCAAGATTTCTCATCTATTTCAGATTAATAGCCTTTATTTTTTTTTCCTGAGAATTTTTAACATCTTTATAAGATATAATTTACATACTGTACAATAAAAAGTCAAAGTTAATAATTTCACCCATTTAAATTATACAAATAAATGGTTTTTGGTAAAGTCACACATGTGTCCCACCATCATCATCCTCATTTCTTTTTAATTTTTCAAGATTTTTTTTTATGATTTTAAGGTCTCTTTTCTTTAATTAATTTTTATTTTTTAGATTGTTTTGCTTTACAATACTGTATTCGTTTTGCTATACATTGACATGAATCAGCCACGAGTGTACATGAACTCCTAATCCCGACCCCCACCTCCCCCCTCCCGCCCCACACCATCTCTCTGGATTATCCCCATGCATCAGTCCCAAGCATCCTGCATCCTGCATTGAACCTAGACCTGCGATTCGTTTCACTTATGATATCATACATGTTGCACTGCCACTCTCCCAAATCATCCCACCCTCTCCCTCTCCCACAGAGTCCAAAAGGCTGTTCTATACATCTATGTCTCTTTTGCTGTCTCGCATACAGGTTTATCATTACCATCTTTCTAAATTCCATATATATGTGTAAGTATACTGTATTGGTGTTTTTTCTTTCTGGGTTACTTCACTCTGTATAATCGGCTCCAGCTTCATCCACCTCATTAGAACTGATTCAAATGTATTCTTTTTTAATGGCTGAGTAATACTCCATTGTTTTTATGTACCACAGCTTTCTTATCCATTCATCTGCTGATGGACATCTAGGTTGCTTCCATGTCCTGGCTATTATAAATAGTGTTGCGATGAACATTGAGGTACACATGTCTCTTTCAATTCTTGTTTCCTCGGTGTGTATGCCCAGCAGTGGGATCGCTGGATCATAAGGCAGTTCTATTTGCAGTTTTTTAAGGAATCTGAATGGGAGAAAATAATAGCAAATGAAGCAACTGACAAACAACTAATCTCAAAAAAAATAGCCTTTATTTTTACATAGGGCTGTCTGTGTTGTCATGGGTTCTACAGGATAAATGGAATTAAGTTAGCAGTAACAATACTCAAACACCTTGACACATCTTGTTTACTTATTCCAAAGTTTCTAAGAAGTTCAGACCTTACAAGATATTAAAAGCTTCTTTTCATTCTGAATCAGTTTACCCAGTTCAGGTAAATATTTGGTTTATGAAATTGAATTCTTGTTTGTGACAAAGTCCTTCCATTAAAAGCAATCTCTTAAAGAACAATTATCTTGCTTCCAAAATCCAGGCATCTAAAATACCAAGAAGTTAAAGGCAGGCCTTGGAGCCAGGTCTGAGGAATGACCTCAGAACTTAGGAGGATTTCAAATTGCTAGTAATTAGGTAAGGACTCATACAGGTATCCCTGAAAGGTCAGCCCTCTAGTTAGTGCTTTACAAAAAGTTCAAAAGTATATAAGCTGTCTGTAACATATTTTGACCATCTAGCCTAAGAGCAGAACTATCCTCCCACTGTCCTCTCTCACACACACTCATGCACTTCTCAAGATTTCTATTGCCAGTTTGTGACTCATATTTCCCCTGAGGTCTGCTCTTAAGCATTGATTCATTCTGATTATGCAAGATAAAATATTTGTATCATGGTACTATGCTTCCCTGATGGCTCAGTTGGTAAAACGTGCCTGCAATGCAGGAGACCTGGGCTCGATCCCTGGTTGGGAAGATCCCCTGGAGAAGAAATGGCAACCCACTCCAGTACTCTTTCCTGGAAAATTTCATGGACAGAGGAGCCTGGTAGGCTACAGTCAATGGGGTTGCAAAGAGTTGGACAAGAGTGAGTGACTTCACTATGCAAGAGGACACATAGTGACATTAACTTTGAATGCCATAGTGTGACTTCCATTTAGACTTGACAGTGTCCTGTGTTTGGAACCCAACTGTTTGACAATAGAGTGACCTGATTTGATAAGTGTGATGATCTCTTCTTAAGAATGAATTAACTACTAGAGAAGAGAGGTCATAGAACTGTCAGCAATGTAGTATCAATTCCTCCTGTAATTTTTAATACTAGTGAAAATGCTACTAAGCATATCCCTGGAAATGTCAAGGAAAAACTACTTATTGTAATAATAAGGCAACAGTAATGATGGGGGAGGGGTCTTTCTACTTTCCTCCTCAAGATATTTTACTATCATGGAGGAAAGCCACTGGAATCATTAGTACAATCCTGGTCATTTATAGATTAAAACTCCATGGGGAATGTGTAGCTTTGCTCCAGTTAAGCAATAACCAATTATTTAATAAACATTTTTATATGTGCAAAATGTTGTAGCAGGTTAGGCTTTGGGTTCACAGAGCTTAGGGGAAAAAAAAGGCTGGACTTTCTCCTGCTCTAAGGGAGTTCACAATCTACCTAGGGAGACAAGTTTCCTACACACTAAAAGATACAATGCAAAGCAATAGAATACTGGTTGTCATACTATTGGTACAGACAATAAACACAATACAAGTTCAAAAAGGAGAAACATGAGTGTAGGATGCAACAGTCAAAGTAGGTGTCAGGAAGTGAAACCTGAGCTAAGTCTGATGTGAGTAGGAAAGAAAATCATCAAAATTTACATTCGTATAGTGTTTTACACTTTACAAAACACTCAAATTTATTTATCCTATTATTCACTCATGTATTTTTTCAACAAACACCTTTTATATCAAAAGATGAATAAAACATTGTCCTGATAATTAACTTGTTGGAGGGAATCCCTTCACAATGTAAACATATATCAGATCATCACATTGTATGCTTTAAATATGTAATTTTATTTGTCAAATGTACCTCAATAAAGTTGAAGGGGAAGCATTGTCCTTCACCTTCCTGAGTTCAGCTTTAAAATGATGAATAGCACTAAATTTTTTCATTTGTCAATAATAGGATACATGGAGTAGAGGAAAAACAGTATTGGGGAGCTGGCCAAATAAAAGTGTGGATCATTGAGCTGTACCTTCATGCAAACTAAGTTTCCTGCATTTTTTCACTACTCAGCAGAAGTCGAGGAAGTATCTGTCTTAGAAGCGGAGCCCTGAGTCCCCCCACTTCCCCTTCTGCTTTCGCCTCATCAACCCACCCCTGCTGGCAGTTTCCAACATATGCAGACAATCCGGTGCATGCTAACTTTTACTAGAAAGGTAAAGTCTTGGGGAGGCAGTCGACTAAATAGAATGATAAAACTACATCCAAATGCTGATTTAATCTTTCAGTCTCTCTTGTTGACTGAATTATGTGTTACCCAGAACTTCTGGTCAGACACAGCTTTGGATCTTTGGATTCTCAACACTCTCTGTCCTCAGCCACTTTGAACTCTCCTACAACCCCATCAAACCACTTTAGCTCTGTGTGTGTGTGTGTGTGTGTGTTTAAGCTCTGCCTTCTATTTCTTCCCAAATGTGTGGATACAACTGCACTACCACTTTTCCTTTCTTCTCTACTGATTCATACACGTGTGCATGGATGTGGGATGGGGAGAGGGAAGATGGATGAGTCATGATACCCTACACTCTGATTTCCCAAGTTTCTTTTTAAAAGACTCTATCATTCTAAAAGAGTACACATTTTACTTCCACTTTACACCATTATCTAGATTCCTGCATAATAGCACCACACTAAAAACATGCTCCCCCCAGGACACTCACCCTGGAGAGTCAAAGTACTCAAAATCTCTTGTACCACACAGTTACTCTTCAAAAGTTGCTCAACTAGGAGAGGAAGAGAGAGAAAATGGATAAAACAGACTCATGGCCATTAATGGGCTTACTGTCTAAGTGGGTATGACAGACATGTAAGCAAAAAGAGTAATTAAATCACTGTAATAAATGAAATAATAAAGCCATGAGCAAAGGAGCATTTGTAGAGAATGACCACTTATTTTACTCTTGAATTATAAGCAGAAATTTGCCAAGTTCACCTCTTTGACTATGAAAAGGGTAAAAGACACATAGTTCAAGTATCCTCAAGTAGCCCAGACATGCTATCAGGATTCTGAACTACATTGGTGGAAGAAAGAGGGTCAGGGGATACTGTAGAGTAAGAATTAACAGAACTCAGAGTTTACAGATGAGGGTTGGTTGGGGTCAAATATGACGACCAGATTCTGTGCTTGAGTACTGAAAGACTATTAGGTCAATGGGACAAAAACAGAAAAGTTAGTTGGAGAATTTGACTTGGGAAGGAAGATGATATTTGTCTTTAAACATGTCAAAACTGAGGGAAACGTATGAAGTTCAAGAAGAACAACATAATAGGTAGACTAAAATGAGAGACTAAAGTTCAGGTTTGTGGCTGAGACAGAAATTTGAATCATCTATTAATACATAAATGATCTTTTTGAGCCATGTAAATTTGTTGATTCTCCAAGGGAAAGAGAAGAACAGAACAAAGCACCAAAATTTGTGTTTCAAAGATCTTGGCTACACTGATAGCCACAATTGGCTATCTGAAAACTCTGTCACTGATGAAGTGAGACAAAAAGAAAGAGTGGCTATTGGGGCAGCACTGTGGTAGCAAAACTAGGCTGGTGGTTGCCATGCCTGGGTTCTAGTCCCAGCCTTGTCCCTAGCTATGTGCTGTTGAGCAAGTCATCAGTCCATTGAAATGGGATATCTCATTGTTACTATACCAGTTCTCCTTGTTGTTGTTTAGTCACTAAGTCTGACTCTTTGTGACCCCGTGGACTATAGCCCACCAGGTTCCTCTGTCTATGGAATTTTCCAGGCAAGAATACTGGAGTGGGTTGCTATTTCCTACTGTAGGGGATCTTCCCCACCCAGGGGTCAAACCCGCATCTTGAACCCACATTTCCTGCATTGGCAGGCGGATTCTTTACCACCAAGCCACCAAGGAAGCCCTATGCTGCTGCTGCTACTGCTGCTGCTAAGTCACTTCAGTCATGTCCGACTCTGTGCAACCCATAGACGGTAGCCCACCAGGCTCCACCGTCCCTGGGATACTCCAGGCAAGAACACTGGAGTGGGATACCATTTCCTCCTCCAATGCATAAAAGTGAAAAGTGAAAGTGAAGTCACTCAATCGTGTCTGACTCCTAGCGACCCCATGGACTGCAGCCTCCCAGGCTCCTCTGTCCATGGAATTTTCCAGGCAAGAGTACTGGAGTGGGTTGCCATTGCCTTTCCAAGGAAGCCCTATACCAGTCCTTAAATCTCAGTTAAATCATTGCACCCCTTGGCTCCTCCCTTTTTTCCTAATCTGTTAAACTTCTTCATTGTTTCACTTTTAACTACTCTTTTTGTAGGATTTTCAACTTTCTTATCCCATTGTCCTTCCACAGCACTTGCTCTATGACTTTATATCAATTTAAGCATTTGCATTTTTTTTTCTCTTACACCCAGCTTTTTCAACACTCCTAAAACAAATGGCACAATTTTGCAGCCGGGTACACTAAAAATTCATACTCTCCAAGCTCAATGGGCCTTCAATTTCTTCTTGATATTTCCCTCCCAATCCCCAGAGTCACCATTCAAACCTTCACCAATTTTCAAAAGACCTGAACCCAAGTTTAGCCCTCTTTTTCTCAACAGACAACATTGTTTCTTATTTCACCAAGAAAGTTAAGCCTCTCTGGGATAAGCAATCTCTATCTTTGCTTTTCCACTTCCACTTTCCCTTGCTGTTGCTGTTTTAGTTGCTAGGCTGTGTTCAACTCTTTGTAATCCCATAGACTGTAGCCCACCAGGCCTCTCTGTCCATGGAATTCTCCAGGCAAGAACACTGGAGTGGGTCCACCTCCAGGCGATCTTCCAACCCAGGGATTGAACCCACATCTCCTGCTTGGCAAATGGATTCTTTATCACTGAGCCACCTGAGACTCCCTCAACTTTCCATTCCCTGTTAGTACTTTTTTATTCCTCTGCACATTCTAGTAATTTTCCATTCCCTAAAGGATAAACTTTAATTCTCTAAAACAGTACACTAGGCCACTGTGATTTAGTTTCTGCATTTTTTGCCAACCTATTTTCTTATGTTTAAACTCAATAGTGCAAACATACACAGATACATAAACCTAAATAGGCACACCAGCACACATATACAACCTTCATCTTATATTTCATCCCTAGAAAAGGTCAGTTTTCATCCCAATTCCAAAGAAAGGCAATGCCAAAGAATGCTCAAACTACCACACAATTGCACTCATCTCACATGCTAGTAAAGGAATGCTCAAAATTCT
>SJXQ01009418.1:0-40989 GCA_006408695.1 Aepyceros melampus
TTTGCTGGCAAATTGAGTGCAGCACTTTCACAGCATCATCTTTTGATAGAGTAGTTAATCTGAGGCATTACTTAAAGTGAAGGGAATCCTCACTGTCACGTAATCAAATCAGAGAGGTTTGTAGTCACTCATATGGAATCACACATTCAATAATCTAAAATACAGGAAATTCAATCAAGTTGTTCTTTACCAAACTTTGCATCTGTGCCTTTCTTTATTGTAGAAAAAAGGTGAGCTACTTATTCGGAACTAGATTATAATAACTTCATTAAGTTGGTTTCTTGTGTGGATAGATTTCTTCTTTTTCTGCCTTACAATAGATATCTAAGATTACCTGTTTTAGCCATCAGAAGTATGTTTTTTTTATCTCCCTCTCCTATTAGGATTTAATTTTCATAGTTTATATGTTCCTCAGAGTCTTGCTCAAGGATGGGTAGAGGTAGGGAGTCAAACACTGTATTTTTGTATTCTTAGAAATAAACACTGTTATATTTCTGTTTCTTAGAAGTAAACATTGTATTTTTGTGTTATTAGAAATAACTGGATGAAACAAAGGTTTGTTTAGCTCCTTTACCTGCAGATTGATTTTCGATTTAAGGGGCATCAGTTGCTGACTAATTCTTTTTGTTTGGACATAGGAATTGGAGGCAGTTTCTCTTAGGCTCCCTGACTTGTCTTCATGCAGTGTGCTGTTACCTTGTTCCTCTGTTGTAGTGGCTGGGACCTTTTTTGGACTCATCTGACACTGACACTCTGCCAGAGGCCAAGACCTCTGACACTCTGAGGCTACCTCAGCTACAGTCTTTACTTAAGTTCACTGAGAGAAAAAGTTTTGTTCTGGAAACCTCAGTTTCCAGGACTGAAAATTTGAAAGAATTGTGCAGCCTGAGAATTAACTAAGATTCTATTCTCCTATTTTGCCTTCTTTATATGTTTCGCAAGCATGGTCTTTGCCAAAGCGATCATCTGTTGACATTTAATGTTGTTATTACTTTTTGGGTTTCAATCTAGTGTCTCATTCTATTTGTCCTTGAACCATCTCTTTTTTCTCATTTCGTTCAGACTTTTAAGAAATTACTCTAGTTTCCCCACCTCTATTAGCATGGTGCTTATCATTTCTTTACTCTTCTTTACTACCTTACAATTACAATGCATATTCTTAGCTTGTCAAAGTGTAATATATATTTGTTAGTGTTTTTCTTTTTCCTTGTCAACACAGAGATCTTAGAACATGTACTCTGTGCTCTTGTTGTCATTCCTTTCAGTTCTATATTTATCTTATACACAAAACCCCTTATACATCACTATTACATAACTCATCAGTATTCATTTGGGCCTGTGTGTATTAGCTCTCTTCATGGTCTTTATTCTCCATGTTTCCATCTAGGACCTTCCTCTTGCTTGAAGAATATCCATTTTTTTTTCCTTTAGAGTGGGTCTGCTTATAGGAAAATATCTTTATTTGGACTTCATTTTTGGAAAGTATTTTCATTTGGTATAGATTTTTAGGTTGGAAATTCCTTTCTTTCATTACCTCAAAGATGTCATTCCTCTATTATAGCTTCCATTGTTTCTCTTGAAGTATTTATAGTGGGTAAATCTTATGAAATCTTTAATCATTTTTGGAAAATTCTCAGACATTCTCTCTTCAAATATTACTTCTATCTCATTCTCTCTTCTTCTAGGACTCTGTGTATCTGATTAGCCTTTTCAATTCATTTTCCTACATCTTGCTTATTATCTGTATTGTCCACTTTTTTCTCTCCCTTGGCTTCATTTGGGATGCTTTCTGACTTATTATTCCAGTATACTAAATATCGCTTCAAGGTCTCCACGGTAGTTAAACTTATTCATCAGGTTATTAATTTCAGTTATTTATTTCTAAGTTTCAGAATTTCTATATGGTTCATTTTTATAATTCTAGTTTTCTGCCAGGGTTTTCAGTCTTGTCTTGTCTTGCACGTATTCGGCTTCAGTTCAGTTCTGTCGATCAGTCATGTCTGACTCTTTGCAGCCCCATGGACTGCAGCACACACCAGGCCTCCCTGTCCATCACCAACTCCCGGAGTCCACCCAAACTCATGTCTATTGAGTCGGTGATGCCATCCAACCATCTCATCCTCTGTCTTCCCCTTCAATCTTTCCCAGCATCAGGGTCTTTTCAAATGAATCACTTCTTTGCATCAAGTGGCCAAAGTATTGGAGTTTCAGCTTCAACAACAGTCCTTCCAGTGAACACTCAGGACTGATCTCCTTTAGGATGGACTGGTTGGATCTCCTTGCAGTCTAAGGGACTCTCAAGAGTCTTCTCCCAGCATCAGGGTCTTTTCAAATGAATCACTTCTTTGCATCAAGTGGCCAAAGTATTGGAGTTTCAGCTTCAACAACAGTCCTTCCAGTGAACACTCAGGACTGATCTCCTTTAGATGGACTGGTTGGATCTCCTTGCAGTCTAAGGGACTCTCAAGAGTCTTCTCCAACACCACAGTTCAAAAGCATCAATTCTTTGGTGCTCAGCTTTCTTTATACTCCAACTCTCACATCTATATGTGACCACAGGAAAAACCGTAGCTTTGACTAGATGGACCTCTGTTGGCAAAGTAATGTCTCTACTTTTTAATATGCTGTCTAGGTTGGTCATAACTTTCATTCCAAGGAGTAAGTATCTTTTAATTTCATGGCTGCAGTCACCATCTGCAGTGATTTTGGAGCCCCCCAAAATAAAGTCTGTCACTGTTTCCACTGTTTCCCCATCTATTTCCCATGAAGTGATGGGACCAGATGCCATAATCTTCGTTTTCTGAATGTTGAGCTTTAAGCCAACTTTTTCACTCTCCTCTTTCACTTTCATCCTGAGACTCTAATTCTTCTTCACTTCTGCCATAAGGGTAGTGTCATCTGCCTATCTGAGGTTATTGATATTTCTCCCGGCAATCTTGATTCCAGCTTGTGCTTCTTCCAGCCCAGCGTTTCTCATGATATAAGTACTCTGCATATAAGTTAAATAAGCAGGGTGACAGTATACAGCCTTGACGTACTCCTTTTCCTATTTGGAACCAGTCTGTTGTTCCATGTTCAGTTCTAACTGTTGCTTCTTGATCTTCATACAGATTTCTCAAGAGGCAGGTCAGATAGTCTGATATTCCCATCTCTTTCAGAATTTTCTACAGTTTGTTGTGATCATACAGTCAAAGGCTTTGGTGTAGTCAGTAAAGCAGGAGTAGGTATTCTTCTGGAACTCTCTTGCTTTTTCAGTGATTCAGCGGATGTTGGCAGTTTAATCTCTGGTTCCTCTGCCTTTTCTAAATCCAGCCTGAACATCTGGAAGTTCACAGTTCACTTATTGTTGAAGCCTGGCTTGGAGAATTTTGAGCATTACTTTACTAGCATGTGCAGTCAGTGCAATTTTGCAGTAGTTTGAACTTTCTTTGGCATTACCTTTCTTTGGATTGGAATGAAAACTGACCTTTTCCAGTCCTGTGGCCACTGCTGAGTTTTTCCAAATTTGCTGGCATATTGAGTGTAGCACTTTCACAGCGTCATCTTTCAGGATTTGAAATAGCTCAACTGGAATTCATCACCTCCACTAGCTTTGTTCATAGTGATGCTTCCTAAGGCCCACTTGACTTCACATTCCAGAATGTCTGGCATTAGTGAGTGATCACACCATCGTGATCATCTGGGTCGTGACGATCTTTTTTGTACAGTTTTTCTGTGTATTCTTGCCACCTCTTCTTAATATCTTCTGCTTCTGTTAGGTCCATACCATTTCTGTCCTTTATTGTACCCATCTTTGTGTGAAATGTTCCCTTGGTATCTCTAATTTTCTTGAAGAGATCTCTACTCTTTCCCCTTCTGTTGTTTTCCTCTATTTCTTTGCACTGAACACTGAGGAAGGCTTTCTTATCTCTCCTTGCTATTGTTTGGAACTCTGCATTAAAAAGGGTATTTCTTTCCATTTCTCCTTTGTTTTTCGCTTCTCATATTTTCTCTGCTATTTGTATGGCCTCCTAAGGGAGCCATTTTGCTTTTGTTGGATTTTTGGGGGATGGTCTTGATCCCTGTTTCCTGTACAATGTCACGAACCTCTGTCCATAGTTCATCAGGCACTCTGTCCATCAGATCTAGTCCCTTAAATTTTAAATCTGCTATATAATCATAAGGGATTTGATTTAGGTTGTACCTGAATGGTCTAGTAGTTTTCCCTAACTTTCTTCATTTTAAGTCTGAATTTGGCAATAAGGAGTTCATGATCTGAGCCACAGTCAGCTCCCAGTCTTGTTTTTACTCACTGTATAGAGTTCTTCCATCTTTGGCTGCAAAGAATATAATCAATCTGATTTCAGTGTTGACCACATGGTGATGTCCATGTGTAGAGTTTTCTCTTGTGTTGTTGGAAGAGGGTGTTTTTTATGATCAGTGTGTTCTCTTGGCAAAACTCTACCAGCCTTTGCTCTGCTTCATTCTGTCTCCAAGACCAAATTTGCCTGTTACTCCAGGTGTTTCTTGACTTCCTATTTATTCCAGTCTCTTATAATGAAAAGGACATCTTTTTGGGGTGTTAGTTCTAAAAGGTCTTGTAGGTTTTCATGGAACCGTTCAACTTTAGCTTCTTTGGCATTCCTGGTTGGGGCATAGCTTGGATTACTGTGATATTGAATTCAGCTTAGTTATTTTGAAATCTGTGTCAGATAATGCTTATCTTGACACCTTGTAGTTTTGTCTGTTATTTTCTGATAAAGGTGTCTTTAAGTCTCATGTGACTGGTTATTTTTGGTGATAGATGTTATATATGAATGATTAGAGAGCTAATGTGAAGCCTTGGATGCTAGTCCTCTACAAAGAAGATGTATGTCTGCCCATCAGGTAGTTGGGCGTTGTAACCCAGGATCCCTGAATCCCCAATGGCAGTGAGATGATAGAAAGATGGGCTTTGTTCTCTACCTTTTCAGACTACTCTCTGTGTAGTTTGTGGTTTGTCCTTCAGGGTCCCAAGCTAATGTGTGCTATAGCAACTTGTAAGGAGTCTTGTACTTCTCAGCTTCTTAACCTCTTATCTTCCTCTCCTCCAATTGAAAGAAAATCCAAAGAGGGAAAAAACGGCTGCACTCTGAGGTTCCCTTTTCCTGATCTTAGCTCTGTAATTATACATTTGTCTACTTTTTCTAGTTCATAGCCAGAGGACTGATCCAAATTACCTAGTCCATCATTATTGGTATGGTTCCTTTATATAGTTTTCTTGCAAGTGGGAACCTCTTTCTGTATTTCATAATTTTGCAAATATACTGTTCTGTTTGGGCCTGATCTTCATTTTTATTTGCTTTGGTTTTTATTTCATTTTGGGAGACTATTTTTACGTTTATGACTCTCATTCATCATTAGATAATAAATGTATGCATTCTTTATAGATTATTTAAAATCTTCTAAATAATACAGTATTAAGGATATTCTTAAAATTAAACTTGCTTATTTGTTTTTTAGGATAACTTTCATTTGATCCTCCATTTGTTCGAGTGGTATTACCTGTTCTCTCAGGAGGGTAAGTTTAAGTGATTATTTTCTTTGATAGTATACAACAGAATCATTTGGAGGGCCAGTCAAATGCCAGGAGGCCTAGAATGCTAAACTTTACCTCAAAGTTTCTGATTCAATAGGACTTGTTATGGGGCCTGCGGCTGCTGCTGCTGCTTCTAAGTCACTTCAGTCGTGTCCGACTCCATGCAACCCCATAGATGGCAGCCCGCCAGGCTCCCCCATCCTTGGTATTCTCCAGGGAAGAATGCTGGAGTGGGTTGCCATTTTCTTCTCCAATGCATAAAAGTGAAAGTGAAGTCTCTCAGTCATGTCCGACTCTTAGCATCCCCATGGACTGCAGCCTACCAGGCTCCTCCGTCCATGGGATTTTCCAGGCAAGAGTACAGGAGTGGGGTGCCATTGCCTTCTCCATGGGGCCTGGGAATTTCCATATCTAAGATAGTTTCAGGTGAAGCTGGTGTTCCAGGCTGGGAACCATAATTTAAGCATCACTGGTATAAATCATTATGTTTATAGGGGTTTTTAAATGACCCCTATGTGTATATACTTCACCTTAAAAAAATCAAATGTTTTCCAAATGTAAGTTGTGATTGAGGGTTCAGAGAAAGTTAGGATTAGAGAGTGATTCCCACATGCCCCATGATGCGAGGAACAATCACAGGAACTCTCACGGGCCTATGGAGCCGGTCGTTGATTTTCTAAAGGGGTGGTCTCAGTTTGGCAGAACCAAATGGTAATTGCCTGGCATTTTATTTTTGAAATTTGTATTTTTGGGTGTGTGTGATTAGAAGTCATATGAATGATGGGGAAAAGATCAGAATTTGTACCTAGGTTAGTTGTGGAAGATTCTATAGATCCTTGAAGTAAGAGGAGTTAAACTAGTTTGAGAATTGTGATATGCTCAGCTGATCAAGTCTACTCTGAAACAATCATATTATGGTAATTAATATAAAAATATCCAACCCTTTGATCATTTCTTGCTTGATATAGTAATAGTCTCATTTAGATTAAAACAATATGGGTGGCTATAAATGATTAAGGAAAATATTTGGAAACTTTTTGCAAATTCAGGATAAATGTATAAAAAATGTTTTTGTAAAATTATTTTGAAATCTGATGTAAACTTCACTAGCATAGATTTTTTTCACATTCTGTTGTGGAAAAAATTCCCTACAGTTTATGGTCTTAGTAGTTTACCATCTTGTGGAAATAATTAAATTATAAATAATGCCATTTTCAGTTTTAAAATCTGCTATGTAGTTTCTCTTCATTGATTACTTTTACCAAACAAGGTTATTTTCCCATTCAAATAAATAACTAGAATAATAAGTCAGTTTGTGACTTATCCAAATAAATCTTATATCTTCTAATATAATGTTTTTTCCATTATACCAAAAGGCAGCAGTAACAAAAGATTAGAAGTATTGAGTATTCAACTGATTTGTCAGGTGTTAAGTGTGGACTTAAGTTCTCTGACCTTAAAGGAAAAGGAGATTGCTTCTGGCAGTAGTGATCTGGGAAGACTTGGACAAGGAGGTGGGATCTCAGATAGGTCTTGAAGTATTGGGTCAACTTATGGAGGTTGAAGGAAAATTGTCTATATAGGTGTAAAGTAAACACAATCACACATTTAGGAAAGAGCATGGTGTATTCATTTTACCAGAACAGTTTGAGCTATAACACATGAGGGGTAGAGTTCCTATAGAAGAATTATAGGAAATTGTGTTGACAATAGCTCATATTATATAGGAGCATGGATTGGTGAGCAAACTATTACCCATGGGTATTTAATTTATTTTTCTTAAACTGGTTCAGAAATGGGGAAATAACAGTAAAAAGAATGTCTTAGAAAGCTAAATCTGTTGACAGAAAATACTACAGGACAAATTATATTCACAAAGTCTGGAAGAATGCAAGGCTAGTTAAGAGCTGATGCCACTGTTGTAGGGTAAAGTGATAACAACCTGAGTTGTTACAATAGTGATGGGAATGGAAAGATGATGAAGGATGAGGGTAATTTGAGGAAAAATCAATATGACTTGATCTTCACAGTCAACTATTAAGTAAAAAGTAAGAATTATTGACTGACATGGGAAGAGCTAAAAAGTGTGAAGCCTGATAGAACAGCTTGTGATCTCTGACTCAGGCTAATGCTTAATTAAACACTATGACTCTGGACAGATTATTGAACAGTTTTTGTTCCAAATATTTTATATCGCATATCTCCTAGCTACTTCCTTATTTGTTTCTTGTCAAAAAAATTTTTAAACATAACAGTTTCATTGTGATACAGTTCACATACGATAAAACTCACCCTTTTAAAGGGTACAGTTCAGTGGTATAGTATACTCAGTTGTGTAACCATTACCATTAATTTAAAAATGCTTTCATCACCTTCCAGAAGAAACTCTGTACCCATTAGTAATCACTTCTCATTCCTCTCTCCTATCCCTCCACCCACCAGCAACTACTAATTCTTATCTCTATGGAGCTGCGTATTCTGGACATTTTCATTTAAGGAAGCAAACATATTACAGGCTTTTGTGATTGGCTTCTGTTACTTAAAATTTTTCAGGGTTCATCCGTGTTGCAGCATATATCAGTAGCTTGTTCCATTTTATTTGTCCATGGACATTTGCTTCCACCTTTTGGCTGTTATGAATAATGCTATGAACTTCCACAGACAGGTTTCTGTGTGCACATCTTCCTTTCTGTGTCACATATACCTATGCGAGGAGTCACTAGGTCCTTTGGTAGTAACTCTTTTTAACTTTTTATGAAGTGCCACACTTTTCCCAAGCGGCTGCCCCATTTACATTCCCACAAGCAGTGTGTATGTAACCAACTCTCTTCATTTCCTTCCTGTTCACTTTTCAGCCCCATGTAATTTGGCATTAGCTGTTACTGTTCCTCCCAGACTGATATTTCTAATAGGGACTTCAGTAAATCCAGAAGTACCTTTTCAGGTTCTGTCATACCGGATGATTAGATTTCTCAGCAACACCGAAACATTTTTCCCTTGTTTCTGATTGCCTCTTCTGAGTCTCTTTTTGCTGGGAACTCCTTGTTCACTTAACTTCTACCTGTTGGAGTTCTTTAGAATTTGGTACTAGGTCCTTTCTCTTTTCTTTTCCCTTCATTCCTTTGCCTTTAAAAAAATTTTTTTTTTCCATTGAGTTAATTGTTTGGTTGCACACAGTTGTAGGAAATTAGAGATACTTTATACCCTTTGCCTAGTTTCCCTATGGTATGATTTTTACAAAGCTGTATAGTATAGTATTATGAAACAGTGATATAGAGACAGGGATACAGTATATAGTGCTTATGCAGATTTTCCCAGTTTTATGTATAACTCATATATATCCCTGGTGGCTCAGATGGTAAAGAATTTGCCTGCAATGTAAGAGGCCTGGGCTTGATTCCTGGGTTGGGAAGATTCCTTGGAGGAGGGCACTGGCAACCCACTCCAGTATTCCTGCCTGGAGAATGCCCATGGACAGATGAACTTGGTGGCTACAGTCTGTGGTGTTGAAAAGAGTTGGACGTGACTGAGTAACTTAAGCACAGGACATACGTGTGTAGGGCTTCCCTGGTGGCTTAACGCTATAGAATCTGCCTGCAATGAGGGAGATGTGGGTTCAGTTCCTGGGGCGGGACGATCCCCTGGAGGAGGGCATGGCAACCCACCTCAGTATTCTTGCCTGGAGAATCCCATGGACAGAAGAGCCTGATAGGCTACAGTTCATGGGGTCGCAAAGAGTCGGACATGACTGAAGCAACTTAGCATGCATGCATCATATGTGTGTATTGAATTTTATATTGAGTAGATTTGTGTATGCAACCCAGCAGTCAAGGTACTGTACAGTTCCAACACCACATGGGTCCTTTTTGTTGCCACTTGAAACTATACCCATTTTCCTTCATGCCCCTCATCCCTTAACTCCTGGTAACCACTCATCTATCCTGCATTCCTAATATTTTGTCATTATAAAAAAAGTTACATAAATGAAATCTTAAAGTTTTGTATTGTAACCTTTGGGGATTGCTGGTTTTTTTGTTTTTTACTCATATTTCCCTGGAGAGTCATCTAAGTGTCTGACTAGTTTGTTCCTTTTTATTGCTAAGTAGTATTCCATGGTGCCCCATGTACCACAGTTTGTTTAACCAGTAACCCATTGAAGGACCTCTAGATTGATGTCAGTGTTAAGAGTATCACAAATAAAGCTGCTATGAATACTTGTATACAGTATGTGTGTATATGTATGTGAATGACTGTGAATGTATTATCCTTTGTCTAGGATTCATGTCTAGGAATGCAATTGCTAGGTCATAGAACCCCATGGACAGAGGGACCTGGCAGGCTACAGTTCATAGGGTCACCCAGAGTCAGACACAACTGAGCAATGCCATTGCACACTTATGGCATTGCATATTGAGTTTTAAAAGAAACTACCACACTTTTCCAGAATGGCTTTACCATTTTGCATTCCTATCAAGAATGTGTGAGTGATCCACTTTCTCCACATCCTCGCCGGTACTTGGTGATGTCATTTGTTTTTATTTTAATCATTCTGTTAGCTGTGCAGTGATGTCTCATTGTGTTTTTAACTTGCACTTCCCTAATAAATCTTCATCAGTGTTGAGCGTCTTTCATGTGCCTATTTGACAACTTTATGTTCTCTTCCAAGAGATACTTCATGTCTTTTGCCAGTTTTCTAATTAGATTGTTCTTTTGTTGAATTTTGAAAGTTTTTAAGATGCCTTCTACACACTAATCCTTTGGAAGTATGGTTGTTTAGTTTAATCCTTCGGATGTATGGTTTTTTAGTTTCTTCGCCTGGTAGGCTGCAGTCCATGGGGTCGCTGAGGGTCGGACACGACTGAGCACTTCACTTTCACTTTTCACTTTCATGCATTGGAGAAGGAAATGGCAACCCATTCCATTATTCTTGCCTGGAGAATCCCAGGAACGGGGGAGTGTCATGGGCTGCTGTCTCTGGGGTCACACAGAATCAGACACGACTGAAGTGACTTAGCAGCAGCAGCAGTTTTTAGCTTAATTTTATTTAACAGAATCTTTTGTAGAACAAAATATTTTAGCTTTGAAGTAAAATTATGCTTTTGGTATCAAGTCTAAGAACTCTTTGCCTAGTCCTAGATCCCAAAGATTTTTCTTCTATGTTTGTTCCTCAAGGTTTTACAGTTTACATTTTACAGATATGTCTGTGAATCATTTTAAATTAATTTTTGTATAAGGTATGAGGTTTAGATCATAGATTTTTTACCTAATGTCCAATTGTTCTTGTGTGATTTGTTGAAAAAGCGCCATAGCTTTTAAAATATTTCTGTGTG
Organism: Aepyceros melampus; assembly: GCA_006408695.1. Lineage (NCBI taxonomy): Eukaryota > Metazoa > Chordata > Mammalia > Artiodactyla > Bovidae > Aepyceros > Aepyceros melampus. The sequence goes on from SJXQ01009418.1 coordinate 10,888, forward strand.
CCAGTGGCTCCTAGGCGTGTATTGCACATCCCTATGTCTTTGGTGTTTCCAGCATTCTTCTGCTTTACTGACACCTCTGTCTCTTACACAAGCCTTCAGGACAAAACTCGAGCCCATCTTTTTTTCAGCCTCCTTTCCCCAGTCTTCCTTATCTCATTTAATGAACCTAGAGTCATTGTTTGTATCTCATCTTTTTCTCATTTTCCTTTGTTTCTCCACTTTAAAGCACTTTCAGATCCAATAATTTCCAATTTTGTTTCTACCACTATCAGTTCTCACTTGGATCACTTCAGAGAATTTCTGATCAGACTCCTGCTTCTATCCCCTCACTCATAAAGCTCTTTAGAGTGAGCTTTTACAGATTTGTTCTAATTGTTGCTCCTCTGCTTAAACACATCCCATGTCTTCCCGCTGCTCCTGCAGTTTGATGTCCTTACCATATTCCATATACTGTCTGTCAGCTTGCCCTTGCTTGCCTCTTCCGTCCTCTTATTTCCACCCACACTTCAATTCCTGCAAGTCTCAGCTTGTGTTTCACTCATAGGTATATTATTCCTGACCACTGGATTTAAAATAAGGCTCCTGGTTTTTCCTTCTCACAGAACTTTGGGACCCCCTCCACTACTTTATTGTTCACTTAACATCTAATCTTTACTATATTGCAAAATCATGAAGGCAAGTCGTATCAGTTTTCTTCATTGTATATTCTTGTGTCTACTTCAGTTTTTAGCATGCAACATACTGTTACTATATATGCAGTAAATATTTGTAAATGAATGAACGAGATAAGAAAATATAGTAACTTAGCATTTCAGTTCAGTTCATTTGCTTAGTCGTGTCTGACTCTGTGACCCCATGGACTGCCCCACGCCAGGCTTCCCTGTCTATCACCAACTCCCTGAGCTTGCTCAAACTCATGTCCATCCAACCATCTCATCCTCTGTCAACCCCTTCTCCTCCTGCCTTCAATCTTTCCTAGCATCAGGGTCTTTTCAAATGAGTCAGTTCTTCGTGTCAGGTGGCCAAAGTATTGGAGTTTCAGCTTCAGCATTAGTCCTTCCAATATTCAGGACTGATTCAATATTAGTCCTTCTAATATTCAGTCCATCCTTTAGGATGGACTGGTTTGATGATCTTGCAGTCGAAGGGATTCTCAAGTCTTCTCCAACACCACAGTTCAAAAGCATCAATTCTTCAGCGCTCAGCTCTCTTTATAGTCCAGCTCTCACATCCATACATGACTACTGGAAAAACCGTAGCTTTGACTTCATTATGGACCTTTGTTGGCAAAGTAATGTCTCTGCTTTTTAATATGCTGTCTAGGTTTGTCATAGCTTTTCTTCCAAGAAGCAAGCGTCTTTTAATTTCATGGCTGCAGCCACCATCTGCAGTGATTTTGGAGCCCAAGGAAATAAAGTCTGTCACTGTTTCCATTGTTTCCCCATCTATTTGCCATGAAGTGATGAGACCGGATGCCATGATCTTCATTTTTTGAATGTTGAGTTTTAAGCTAACTTTTTTACTCTCCTCTTTACTTTCATCAAGAGGCTCTTTAATTCTTACGCTTTCTGCCATAAGGGTGGTGTCATCTGCATATCTGAGGTTATTGATATTTCTCCTGGCAATCTTGATTTCAGCTTGTGCTTCATCCAGCCCGGCATTTCGCATGATGTACTCTGCATGTAAGTTAAATAAGTGGAGTGACAATATACAGCCTTGACATACTCCTTTCCCAGTTTGGAACCAGCCTCTTGTTCCTGTCCAGTTCTAACTGTTGCTTCCTGACCTGCATACAGATTTCTCAGGAGGCAGGTAAAGTGGTATGGTATTTCTATCTCTTTTAAGTTTTTTTTTTTAAGTATTTTTGACAGCTTGTTGTGATCCACACAGTCAAAGGCTTTGGCATAGTCAATAAAGAAGTAGTAAATGTTTTTCTGAAACTCTCTTGCTTTTTCGATCATCCAGCAGATGTTGGCAATTTGATCTCTGGTTCCTTTGCCTTTTCTAAGGCCAGCTTGAACATCTGGAAGTTCAGGGCTCATGTACTGTGGAAGCCTGGCTTGGAGAATTTTGAGCATTACTCTGCTAGCGTGTGAGATGAGTGCAATTGTGCGATAGTTTGAACATAGTTTGGCATTGCTCTTCTTTGGAATTGGAATGAAAACTGACCTTTTCCAGTCCTGTGGCCACTGCTGAGTTTTCCAAATTTGCTGGCATATTGAGTGTAGCACTTTCACAGCATCATCTTTTAGGATTTGAAATAGCTCCACTGGAATTCCATCATCTCCACTAGCTTTGTTCGAAGTGATGCTTCCTAAGGCCCACTTGACTTCACATTCCAGGATGTCTGGCTCTAAGTGAGTGGTCACTCCATCGTGGTTATTTGGGTCATGAAGATCTTTTTTGTATAGTTTTTCTGTGTTTTCTTGCCATCTCTTCTTACTATCTTCTGCTTTTGTTAGGTCCATACCTTTCCTATCTTTTATTGTGCCCATCTTTGCATGAAATGTTCCCTTGGTATCTCTCATTTTCTTGAAGAGATCTTGAGTTTTTCCCATTCTGTTATTTTCCTCTATTTCTTTGCAGTGATCACTGAGGAAGGCATTCTTCCCTCTCCTTACTATTCTTTGGAACTCTGCATTCAAATGGGTGTATCTTTCCTTTGCCTTTAGCTTTATAGCTTTATTATAGTAAGTTAGCAAGATGTAGGCAAATACAGTAAATAGGCAGTTTAGGGTAGTATACAATTTCCAATCCACTGGTGTTTTATGAGCTACTTTCTGAGCCATCACAACTTGGCTGTCTTTCTTGCTTAGTCCAGGGTACAGTGTAGTGAGAATCAGAAAGATTATTTGACGGCAATACAATACATTATTAGAGAGCTCTTTGTAAGCAACTAAAGATGCTTTATTGGCTGATATAATAGGAGGTATTGTTTGTGTCCCAGTCATTCACAAAGAGAATACTTCTACTTCTATATGACCATGGGTTTTTTGTCTGTATTGAAGGAACATTATTTTAAGAATCTGGTTTTAAATGCCAGAACTTTATTGCTCTTTTATGGCCCCTTTCTTTACCTCAACAAAGGGAAAGATCATGACTGTTTTATGTGGGCTGATAAACCTACCTTTTTAAAACATTTATTTTTAATTGGAGGATAACTGCTTTAGAGTATTGTGTTGGAAGCCTGCCTTTTTTTTTTTTTAAGTGATCATTATCAAGAATTTGACTTAATATAAAATTTTATTTCTCATCTGTTTTTTGGATCTTTGCAAGAATCAATGTTGCATGACTGATGGTATTTGTTGTCCACTTAAGTACTGGTATTGTTGTCCCCTCATAGCAATTAAGTGATCATCCTAGATTGTGGGTGGGGAGGTTAGCGGGCAAACATTCTTGCAAGAACCTCCTAGTAAAACAAACATTTTATAAACTAATGCCAGAAGAGGCTGAACTTATATATAACTGTTTGCTATATAACTTTGGCAACTGAAAAATTTTTTAAGTTGAAAATGTGACTGTGCCCATGTATGTGGCATTTTATCTGTAAATGACCCTTAGATTATTTTTTTTCCTAGTGTCCTTGCATTGTCTCAATATTCTGCAGGAGCTCTTTGTTTGGACCCTAAGAGCAATAAGAGCTTAGAATGCATACTGAGAAAATGATACAAGACAAAAGTAGAATTGACTTTTTTTTTTCATGTGTAAATGCTGCTGGCAGTATATTTTAAAGAGAAATTTAGTAATTGTATATACTAAGGAAAGTTTATTATGCACTAATATATGCTTAGCTCACTTTTTGATAGGTACTAGAACTACTTCTGTCTTGTGTTGAGACATCGAACACTTTTATAGTTAGTATGTGCATGTAGAAAATGTACTTTCTTCTGGTCTACAAGTATGAAAACTTTCCCTTCTCTCCTGACAAGACTCTCCATCCCCACAATGAAGAGTGGGATGCTAAAGGGGAAGGTGGTGATTAGATAATTGGTAACTCAGCATTAACTACATATGTCCTTTTCCTAAAATAAGTTTCTCTTTAGCATTTCTGAAGTGTAAGGACCAAGAATGGTGTTAACTCATTAACAGATTACTAGACTTTGAGTGGTTTTGGAGAAATCAAAATCAAATGAGAACTTGGTTCTTATATTTCTCTTAAATCAGCAAATGCTTATTTAAAGCTGCAAGATTTTTAAATATGCAAGATATACTTTGAGCCCAGTGGGAGATTCGGAGAATTGTAGACAAATTTCTGAGTTTCAGGAACATAAGAGAATATACACAGTTTATCTTTTATTGAAAAAACAAAATTATGGTGTATAGTTGATTTACAGTGTTATGTTACTTTCTGTTGTACAGCAGAGTGAATCAATTAATATATTTATGTATATCCACTCTTTCTTAAGATTCTGTTCCCATATAGGTCGTTACACAGTATTGAGGAGAGTTCCCTGTGCTAACCAGTAAATTCTCATTAGTTATCCATTTTATATAGAGTAGTGTGTATGTCAATCCCAATCTCCCAATTTTTTCCTCCCCTACAAAGTGTAAAATCTCATGATTCTCCTTCCTGATTTATTTTTTTTGGAGTTTTTTTCTTCCTATTAAACTTTTGCTTTGAAAGTTCCCGGAAGTTGGGACAAGGAAGTAAGAGAGATGGTTGCCTGAATTCTCCAGGATAGGGGAGAGTTATTGACTAGTTTCTGTTAGTGAGTAATTCCACTGTAACTGTTATTACTAGTGGTCTACAGTAGAAGTTTTTAGATTCCTTACTTCTCTGTTACTTGGTTTAGTCAATACAAGGGTGCATTTGCTTAGCCAGAAGCAAAATTTACAGGCTTCAGTGATCTTGGCAAGTTTTATGGGGCAGGAGGAAGAATAGGCATTTGGGAGAGTAGGCAGTGGAAGGAATCTCAGGCAAGGGAAAGGCATGGGCAGAGTCCCAGAGGACAAGCAAAACTTGTGGTGGACACAGCTTTCACACAGACCTCATCCATGGCCCTACCTTATGTGTTTTCAAGATTGCCACAGTTTTTCTTTTGTAATTACCATTCCTTTTATTTTTAGGCATGATATTTAATGTGTTTTCTAGTTTAACATTAAAGGAGGAGTTACTTTGTTTGAGAAAATGTCAAAGGCTGAAGAATCTTAATGTAAATAATGACTTTTAAGGGAGATTTCTAATGAAATCCCCCATAGTTGTCCTTGATTCAGAGAAGAGTCCTCAGGACTAGGAAGAGAAATTAGGGGAGCTCCAGAGAGGCTCCCTGATCAGAACCATTTGATCTTCACAACAGAATGAAAAATATTTTAACTATAAATGCAGATGTTCATTATTATAGATAGGGTAAAAATCATCACTGCTGTCAGATGAAAAGCTCTTGGCTATTTAACATGATGGTGGAGAAATCTTAAGATGAGTAGAACAGTTGAAAACCATTTAAGGAAGATTTCTCCTGCCCTGATTCTCTGGAATGTTTTGGGCTAAGTTCTTAGTTTCTGATACCTTAAAAGTTTTCAAGTGTTCTGTTGTTAAGAACCATTATTTAGTTTAAAAAAAAGAAAGACATTTAGATGATGACATCAGAATTTTAGAATTACCTATAGTTCTGTAACACTAAAAACTTATTTTCATTTTTGCATGTTATCTTTTAATCTTGTATGCATACTTTCTTAGCAGTGATACTTTAAAAACTGAAGAAAGAATACCAAGATCTAGAGAATTTTGTATGATTCCTTTTTCTTTTTAAGGTACGTGTTGGGTGGTGGAGCACTGTGCATGGAACTACTCACAAAACAGGTGACTATTTTTCTTATGGCACTCAAGTATTTCAATGTCTGTAAAGGTTTTAATTATGTAAATTAGATTATAAGTGGACAGAGCTGTTTGTAATAGTACCTACTTTAAAATATATATATATATATATATAATTTTTGCTAATAGCACCTATTTTAATAATGAAAGCTATTTAAACCAGTAAAATGACATTGTACTTGGTGCTTAATCTATGCTAGGATAAAAGAGTGATGTATGTTATAATTTGCTCATTTGTTACTCTTACAACACAGTTTTCTTTGTTTTGTGAGATTTTGGAAATGGTCCAACTTTACTTTTACTCCTTGACTACAAACTTAACATAAATTTGATACTACTAAGTTGTTATATGCCATTTTCTTAAGCTTTCCTGAGTGAGAATCAGGAATACAACAGTGTTTTAGAGAAGTGTTTTCTTCTTTCTATAGGGCTGGAGCAGTGCCTATTCAATAGAATCTGTCATCATGCAAATCAATGCCACCTTAGTTAAAGGCAAAGCCAGAGTGCAGTTTGGGGCAAATAAGGTACTTTTATTAAGAATATCACCTTAACTATGAGATACTTTTCCTGTTATGAAGCTTCTACCTGTTCTTTTAGTCTTTGTTATTTCTACTATACTTAAATATGTCTATGGTTTAAAATTTATTATTGGTTTATATATACTAGTGAGTAAAAAATTATATGTAGTTACATGCTTCCCCAAATTGAGATCTCATTGTAATAGTTAATTCCTAGTAAGCATATATGTGCTAGGCTCTAATCTAAACTCTTTATTTGTATTAACTTTCTATCCTCTTAACAACCTAAAAGTAGGTACTATTATTGTCCTCATTTTGTAGATGAGGAAACTGAAGCACAGAGAAGTTAGGTGACTCATCTAAGGTCACAGGTGGAGAATAAGGATTCGAACCAGACGTTCTGGCTGTTAGTCTCTGCTCTTACCCACTGTCTTCTGTTCTTTATTCACTTACCATATCAGAAATATCTTTCACGTCTAATTATAGTTATCTGTGAACACTTAAGACCAAAACAAACTCTGAAGTTAGTATATTTGAAAAATGTGTGATGGAAATCATCCCTACCTGACATTTAAAAAAAAATTTTGTATGTTCCTAAAATTCCTTGTGAATTTTGTATTAAATGCCTATCTGAATAGTACTAAATCTAAGTAAGTATTTCTAACTGTATTGCACATCAGATCACGAGCTCATTGGAATCTTAACTCACAGAGGAAGCAGAAAATTTGATTATCTAAGGGGACTAAAGTGATTTCATGTTAATTGTAGCCACAGTTCTCATCAGTAGCAAATGCCAATACTCTTTAGAAGAAAGGATTTCTGAATTAAGATTCTCAGAGATTAAGATCAATTCAGTTTAGTCACTCAGTCATGTCCGACTCTTTGTGTCCCCGTGGACTGCAGCATGCCTGGCTTCCCTGTCCATCACCAACTCCTGGAGCTTGTTCAAACTCATGTCCATTGAGTCAGTGATGCCATCCAACCATCTCATCCTCTGTTATTCCCTTCTCCTGTCTTCAATCTTTCCCAGCATCAGTGTCTTTTCCAATGAGTCAGTTCTTTGCATCAGGTGGCCAAAGTATTGGAGTTTCAGCTTCAGCATTAGTCCTTTCAATGAATATTCAGGACTGATATCCTTTAGGATGGACTGGTTTGACCTCCTTGCAGTCCAAGGGATTCTCAAGAATCTTTTCCAACGCTACAATTCAAAAGCATCAATTCTTAGGTGCTCAGCTTTCTTTGTAGTCCAACTCTCACAACCACACATGACTACTGGAAAAACCGTAGCTTTGACTAGATGGACCTTTGTTGGCAAAGTAATGTCTCTGCTTTTTAATATGCTATCTTGGTTGGTCATAGCTTTTCTTCCAAGGAGCAAGTGTTTTTTAATTTCATGGCTGCAGTCATCATCTGCAGTGATTTTGGAACCCCCCAAAATAAAGTCTGTCACTGTTTCATTGTTTCCCCAGCTATTTGCCATGAAGTGATGGGACCAGATGCCATGATCTTTGTTTTTTGAATGTTGCATTTTAAGCCAGCTTTTTCACTTGACAGTGAAGATGACAAGCACCCAAGTAGACAACCTAACATACATGAGAACTGGCAGAAACAATGACTAAGAGACACAGAGTCACAAAGACTTGAAGTTTTGGAATTAGCAGATATTAAAATTGTGAGAAAATGAATACTTATGTGTAATATCTAGTGAAAAGAATCTATAGAAATGAATGCTAAAATGAGAAACTGATTAGATATCAGAAGAGAAAATTATTAGAAGAAATAACTCAGACTGTTGCACAGAGGGATTCAGGAATAGATAATACAGCAGAAGTTAAGAGGTACAGATCAGAATGAGGTCTAAAACATGTCTTATTTGAATCCCAGGAGGAGATAATAAAATCATATTAAAAAGTGAGGAATAGAAATCAGAAAGGGAAGTTATAAAAGCAAATCCAAATAAATAAATCATAACAAATATAAATGCACAAAAGATACCAGTTTGTTTGAATTAAGTCATCTTTAAGAAGTGTATTTATTTATTTTTATTAAAAATTTTTTGAAATATAGTTGATCTATAGTGTTAATTTTTTTTTGTACAGCAAGGTGACTCAGTTATACATTTATGAATATATTCTGTTTAATTTTCTATTATAATTTGTCACAAGAAGTATGTTTAACGTGTGAGGATACAAAGAGATGGAATTTTTTTTAAAGGAAGATAATAAGAGATAGACCAGTATAGGCATACCTTGGAGATATTATGGGTTCAGTTGCAGACTTCTTCAGTAAAGCCAGTATCACAATAAAACAAACCACAGGAACTTTTTAGTTTCCTAGTATGAGTAACAGTTACACTGTACTGCAGTCTCCTAAGTGTGTAACAGCATTATGTCTAAAAAACAATGTACATGCCTTAATTTAAAAATATTACTAAAAAATGGTAACCATCCCCCGAGCCTTCAGCTAGTTGTAGTGGTTAACACCAAAAATCAGTGATCCCAGATCATTGTAACAAACATAGTAATGAAAAGGTTTGAAGTATTTCAAATTGCCAAAATGTGACACAGACACACAAAGTCGCCAGTGTTCTTGGGGGAAATGGAATCAATAGACTTGCTTGGTGCAGAGCTGTCACGGATCTTCAAACTGTTAAAAACAGCAACAAGAAAATTTAGTATCTGCTAGGTGCAGTAAAGTGAAGTGCAGTAAAATGAGGTTTGCCTGTATACACTGACAAAAAGGTGATTTAGCTGTGTAAACAGTGTAAACAGTGTGATTTTGGAACAAAGTGTAAACAGTGTGATCTTGGAACAAAGCATTAGTTCAGTCAGTTCAGTCGCTCAGTTGTGTCCGACTCTTTGCGACCCCATGAATCGCAGCACGCCAGGCCTCTCTGTCCATCACCAACTCCCGGAGTTTCACTCAGACTCACGTCCATCGAGTCAGTGATGCCATCCGGCCATCTCATCCCCTGTCGTCCCCTTCTCTTCCTGCCCCCAATCCCTCCCAGCATCAGAGTCTTTTCCAATGAGTCAACTCTTCGCATGAGGTGGCCAAAGTACTGGAGTTTCAGCTTTAGCATCATTCCTTCCAAAGTAATCCCAGGGCTGATCTCCTTTAGAATGGACTGGTTGGATCTCCTTGTAGTCCAAAGGACTCTCAAGAGTCTTCTCCAACACCACAGTTCAAAAGCATCAATTCTTCGGCGCTCAGCTTTCTTCACAGTCCAACTCTCACATCCATACATGACCACAGGAAACACCATAGCCTTGACTAGATGGACCTTTGTTGGCAAAGTAATATCTCTGCTTTTGAATATGCTATCTAGGTGGGTCATAACCTTTCTTCCAAGGAGTAAGCATCTTTTAATTTCATGGCTGCAATCACCATCTGCAGTGATTTTGGAGCCCCTCAAAATAAAGTCACACATTGTTTCCACTGTTAACTCGTCTATTTCCCATGAAGTGATGGGACCAGATGCCATGATCTTCATTTTCTGAATGTTGAACTTTAAGTCAACTTTTTCACTCTCCACTTTCATTTTCATCAATAGGCTTTTTAGTTCCTCTTCACTTTCTGCCATAAGGGTGGTGTCATCTGCTATCTGAGGTTATTGATATTTCTCCCGGAAATCTTGATTCCAGCTTGTGCTTCTTCCAGCCCAGCATTTTTCATGATTTACTCTGCATATAAGTTAAATAAGCAGGGTGTCAATATACAGCCTTGACGTACTCCTTTTCCTATTTGGAACCAGTCTGTTGTTCCATGTCCAGTTCTAACTGTTGCTTCCTGACCTGTATATAGGTTTCTCAAGAGACAGGTCAGGTGGTCTGGTATTCCCATCTCTGTCAGAATTTTCCACAGTTTATTGTGATCCACACAGTCAAAGGCTTTGGCATAGTCAATAAAACAGAAATAGATGTTTTTCTGGAACTCTCTTGCTTTTCCATAATCCAGAGGATGTTGGCAATTTGATCTCTGGTTCCTCTGCCTTTTCTAAAACCAGCTTGACCATCTGGAAGTTCGTGGTTCACATATTGCTGAAGTCTGGCTTGGAGAATTTTGAGCATTACTTTACTAGCATGTGAGATGAGTGCAATTGTGTAGTAGTTTGAGCATTCTTTGGCATTGTCTTTCTTTGGGATTGGAATGAAAACTGACCTTTACCAGTCCTGTGGCCACTGCTGAGTTTCCCAAATTTGCTGGCATATTGAGTGCAGCACTTTCACAGCATCATCTTTTAGGATTTGAAATAGCTGCACTGGAATTCCATCACCTCCACTAGCTTTGTTCATAGTGATGCTTTCTAAGGCCCACTTTATTTCACATTCCAGTGACTACTTAATGATAAAAGTCTCATTTAACCAGGAGGATATAATTTTTTACTCTAGGTCATGCTATCTATCATTTCTCAAAAAAAGCAGGGGACAGTGACTAATAACAATAGGCTGTACATTAATTTTCTTGTTTAATCTTTAGGATATACAAGGATACTAATAAGAGTAGTTTATTGAGTGGAAGAAGGAAGGGTGAGGGAAGGAACTGGGTGGTTGCAGGCCAGGTAGGAATGAGAGTTGTCATTTGGAATGTGTTTATACACATTCCTATGCTATGAATTTATTAAAAATTATGTGATACAACATAATAGATGTGAACCACTATGGAGAATGCTTGTGATAATTCTCCACGATGGAGAATTGGAAGGTAAGATGTAGGCAAGTTGTACTTATGGGGATAAAATTAATAAAATCAATCCTAAACTTGGTCCCTTAGAAGACATTCTAATCTGTAGTGGTTAACAAAAGAAGACTCCTTTAGTAGTGTGACTTGGTATCACTTATGGCCATTCTTCGGGTTTAACTCAAATTGTTATCCATATGTATAGTCCTTAATTAAAGCCTATAATGTTTCCTTACTTGAAAGTTTCTTTCTTTTTTTTGGATGGAAATTATGAGGAAGAGTTTTCTGTCAGTGGACATTTATGATTTTATATTTCTAGATACAAATGTTTGTTTCTTTTTTGAAGTAATAGTTGATTTATAATGTGTTAATTTCTGCTCTACAGCAGTGATTGTTATGCATACATATATATATATACACACACATATATATACACATATATGTACATGTACATTCTCCTTGCATCCAAATAACATCCTTTAACTTTATTCATAAAGTGTTATACTTGTGCAGTGGCAGGAGGACTTAGAAAAGGAGCTGTGAATTTTGTAGATCTTTATTAGAAAACAATTTTGATTTTGTTATCCCTCTAAAATAGCTGGGAATATGAAATTGGGAAATTTATTTTTGAAATGGAAATACTTGGTTTCTTGTGTTCTTTTAAGTACAGCAGTGATGCAAATAATCCATCAATTATTTGTAATGATTTTATCTACTTATAGTTTTGATATAAAATGTATAATTCTCTTTCAGAATCAATATAATCTAGCAAGAGCCCAGCAATCCTATAATTCCATTGTACAGATACATGAGAAAAATGGTATGTTTACTTCAATAAGTATTTATTGCCATATGTGAAATTTTACATAATGTACTGTTTACTTGTTTTATTCTTCTGTTTTTGCTTTAATTTCTTATAAAGTATGGTTACCAGTGTGAAGAAATTTAACTGGAGGATACACAGATGTGCTTCATTCAGAATGTTTGTATCCTAAATACTTAGGCTGGGAATCTCTGAGTCAAACACTTTTGAGTAGATTATGAATGAATCACTTTACTCACTTGAAATGTGTGATACTGGGATAGGAACTGAGGTAAAGGCAATTCTAAAGCTGGAGTTCCTGCTGTTAATACTGAATAAGTGCAATCAGGATCCTAAACCAGTTGCTGAACCATTTTCAGATCATTTAATGCTTTTTGACAATTGTGCAGATTTATTTATTCAATTAAAAAAGTTCTAACTTCAGTCTACACTTAAAAATATTTGAATTGTAAATTTTAAAAAATATCTTTCAAAAGTTTATTGGACTTATTTTCAATTTTTCTTGTATTCACAAGGCATGTTTGGAGTTTTTGTCTCTAATAGTGAGATGACAAGGAAGTAGACTTGGAGTCAAGACCAATTATCAGGTGCCATTTGGGTCACTCCCTAGCTCTGTGGCCCTGAGCAAGGCCCATTACCTTGCAGCCTCAGTTTTCTCATCTCTAAAGTTGGTATGATTTCTGTCTTGCCAGATGTGAGGAAGGAGATAAGTTGTGTGTGTGTGCAGCACTTAATAACCAAGTGTGCTGATATTCATGGTAGCTGGGGTAGTGGAATGGATGCATTTTTGTGCAGAGGATGTTAACTGATAGGAAGTTTTTCTTCAAGGGTATCTACAGTAAAGTGTTCTTTAGTTAGAATGTGGTAGCTTGTGACTTAATATTTGTGTTTTTTGTGTGCTCACTTTCATTTAAGTGATAGAGCAAACGTGTCGCTTTTGCAGTGACTGCTTACTTTTGAAAGAATAGTATTCAAAACAATTTTCAAGCTTCTGAAGAGGGAAATGATAAAATTTGAGGACAAAGCTGGGTTTTCATAATAATCTTCTCTAGCACACTAAAATAATAGACCCAAAGATGCCTATATGCTCCTTTATTAAGCACGTGGACACTCCACAAGTCTTGGTATATTTATACTGTTGGAAGGGCAGCTTCCTCCCAAACATACTTTGTCTCAGTCTCATTTGCCTTTTTAGAGAGAGCTTATCTTGTTGTTATCTTAGGGTGTTCCCTGGTGGCTCAGACGGTAAAGCATCTGCCTACAATGCGGGAGACCTGGGTTTGATCTGGGTTTGATCCCTGGGTCGGGAAGATCCTCTGGAGAAGGCAATGGCAACCCACTCCAGTACTCTTGCCTGGAAAATCCCATGGATGGAGGAGCCTGGTAGGCTACAGTCTATGGGGTCGCAAAGAGTCAGACATGACTGAGCGACTTCACTTTTAATCTTGTTGTTGAGCATAGAAACACGGTTTTCTTATCTCTTATTTTTTGTTAAATTAGAGATTATAGTCAGCATTCAAAAATGTTTATGGAAAGCACCTGTATTTGAGAAAGTGTAGGTTTATGTATAATTAGCTATGAAGAAAGAGCAATAGATTCAGATTCAGGAGATGGATTCTAGTTAACCTGCTGCTGCTAAATCTGATCTTGGGCTTAATCACTTAATCAGGGTACCTGCTGAGATGGCACCCTCACTAGCAGAGTGACTCACTGCACTGATGACAGTCCAAGTTCCTCGTACTCTAAAATACCAGGATTTTGTTTGGGGGACAGTTATTTTTAGTTCAGTTTCCTATATAAAACTTAGCTTGTTATCTAATATTCCACAGTCTTGTCTTTAGGTAGAAATGCCATTAATACAGAGATCTCACCTTGAAAATTCAAGTACAGTTTATTCATAGAAAATAACTATATTGTGAATATATCAGAATGTTGTCTTAGCAACCCAAGTGTAAGCTTAATTTTTACAGATAGGTTTAAACAGGGAAATTATGAGTAAAGAAAATTATGGGTAGAGAAAGTATCTAACCTTGCTGAAATGCCACTTCTCCTAGTTGGTTTAAGAATTAAAGAATTAAGAATTAAAATATGTTAACTTTTTTTTCCCCATTCTTTTTCAGGCTGGTACACCCCTCCAAAGGAAGATGGCTAAATATGTTGACTTTTGTATGCTTGGACCAGTGTTGTTTAAAGAAAATCTTTCCAACATGCAGACACAAGCTTTGAGTGCCCCTGTAACAGCAGTACCGAAGATGTTAGCTAATAGATATTTTAGTGGATAATCTGTCAACTGATCCAGCATAAGTTACAGCCTTTCCATTTTTCTCATTTTAGGTATCTTGGACTGAGCAGTGGGGCCTTTACTGTATTTTTTTCTGATAAATACACATACTGGCCACTCCTTATCATCTCTTTCTTGAAAGGTGAAATGTCTTAAGCAGACAAGTCAGCATCAGGTTACTGAAGTTATGACTTGAGGGCAAATTTCCCATTTTTGAGCTCGTGTGTTATGAGGATTTACAATATATTGTTCCATTAAAGCCAATAAAGTTTAATCAATGTTTAATATTGGTTTAGAAAATTAAGGTGTTCTGAATCACAGTAGGTTTTTCAGGTTAAAACTATTTTATGATATTGCCAAAATAATGACAGGAAATGTACTTGTTAAACTGTTAAACTTTTTTTTTTTTTTTTTTTAATGGCTATGAAGATCTGAACTATCTCCTGAAGATTTGCTCTTAATTGAGTTGAACTTTTTAGGCAGAGCAAAGCAAGGCTGTGTCAATTCAGCTTGTACGTAGTAATTTCCACTGGGGCATCAGAGTCTTGCTGAGCTAAATCTGCTTGTTGGTTCAATATTTCTTATGAAGAAGAGCTTAAAGTATAGAGCTTGAATTATTTAAAATACTAAGTCATTCTACGTTTCCATTTTATTAACGGGATGTTGCAATCAGTTGTAAACTAATAATCTTATAAAGTGATTGGCACAAAGACTTCTTGAACAAAACTGCAGTTAAGTACAAAAAGTATCTAATTTGGAGACTTAAATTTTTTCTATAGTCATAATAATGGCTTTTACATTGAAAGACTAATAGGAATTCTACATATTAATTCTTTTATAAAATCTAGACTCAAATCAGTGTACTCTCCATTTCATTGCCTTACCTGAATTAGTCCTGTTGGGTTGGTAATAGATTTTTTTTTTTAAATACCCAAATTTGATTTAAAAGTAAACCCTAGTTATTAAGCACTTTTAAGAAGAAACCCAGAAGCACATTTTTTTTCTGCACAAACCAGTTACAAAGTTCAAAAGTGTGTCTTATGTGTTAAGACTCAGTTTTTAACTTTGTAAACCACATCTGAAAGACTTGGCACTTCTGCATTATTGTGTTGAATTTCTTTAACTTTTTTTCCTTTTTTTTTTTCCTATTTTGGTTAAGAGGATAGTAGAAAAAGATTTTCTGGCATTCTTGTTCATTTGGTTAATTTGTATACAATTCCGATTGCCAGTTGCTCAGATAACAAGTGACAAGGCAGAATTCTTTAAAGCATTAAAGTTCCTTAAACCTAAGGCTAAATCTTGAATACATTATTGAATTCTTTAATATCCTGATGGCTAGCAGATTGACAGCTGCACATTTGGCATGCTTTGGTTTTTGGTTTTGGGGGGTTTTTTGGACTTTATTTTTCATTGCAGATTTATTTGGCAATGTACAGTAAATTTTGTAAACTTGCATCAAGTTTATGAATAAAGAACCATTTAAAAAATAACTCACTTTCCTTTTGTAACAGATACTCTTTGAGTTTCTATAGGCTCTGTTGGGTTTCTGGAATAGGATCATATATGGTGGGATGGGGTGAGGAGAGGCTTAAGGTAGATTGATTTCACAAGAGAAAGCTGGAGAACCCAGAATTGGTGTGTATAGACTTGGCATACTCAGGGTTTCCTCAACCTCTTCCCTTGCCCACACTGATTCTTTAATGTAAATTCAAGTGCTACTTTCTTCATCACTTTCCTAATTCCCCAAGGTACAGTAATCTGCTCCCTGTTCAGTATACCCATAGCCTCTTTACACAATTGTCAATTTGTCACACACAAGTACAGAGGTAGGAAAACCCAGGTGTAGTACCTCTGCTGCTTTGAGATCTTTCTGTGTTGGTTTTATCTTTGGATAGACTTGAATGTGCAGCCACCTTAATCCATCCAGAGGTAGATAATGGCCCTGTGGTTAGTGTCTCCTTAGGAAGTGAAAAAGTCTCTAGAGGTCCCCCTACCCGCCCCCTCCAAAAAACCACAACTTTTTCTTGGCCTAGAACTAGCGCATTTGTCTACCCCTAAATTAATGGCTGGTCAAAAGAATGAAACTATCATGATTAGTTTGGATCAGTGGTTTTCAAGGTATAATTTGTTGGAGAACTCTGGAGACTCCTGAGACCCTTTAAGGAGGTTTTTAAGGTCAAAGCAACACTAAACCATTATTTGATATTTTCACTCTTTCTCTCACACGTGTACAGTGGAGTTTTCCAGAGGCTACATGATGTGACAGACGTGATATTGAACAGACTGAATTCAGAAGCAGATCCAGCTGTGTAATACTAACTAATGTCAGTAGTTACAGGTTTATAAGATGTAAAAATGCTACCCTATGCAGTACTGGGGAGTGGGGTAGAGATCTGGTAAGGTTATTTTTTCATAAGTTACTCTGATTAACTATTTTAAGTGAATTAGTATGATAAATATAGTTACAGCCCACATAAAGAAGTTCTTTGGCATTGTCAGTATTAAAGAATGTGAAGCAGTCCTGAAGTCAAATTGTTTGAGACCTGCTTTTTTTAGACTTACCACATTTACCAGCCAAGAGCTGGGCACCAGATCAGGGCCTTGGTAGCAAGGAAGCTACAGGAGGAGTGGATGTTCCCTGGGGGGACAGCAGTATCTGCTGTGCTTACATTTTTCTGTCTGTGGTTCTCAACTTGAACTTGCATCAGGGGTAAATTTAAATCACAGTAATGCTGAAACTGCGACTGCTGGGTCCCAGGCCCCATAGTAAGCCTGCGGTGGGGACCAGGAAAGTGCCAAGCTGGGTATTTCCCAGGTGAATCTGATGCTATAGGCAGGGAACTAATGTTGTTTGGGGCGTGGTTTCACAGCAATGGTAGGTACTCTGTAAGCTGATTTACACGTTCAGAACTTGGGGCTACACAGTGTTGAATAAAGGTATCGGTTTTCACACTTTTAAAAGCATATGCTACTGTTCAAAAATCAGACTCATGCTGTTGTTAACTGACATTGGGACTGTAAAGACTGATAACAACACTCTGTAGTCTGACTCCAAGAATTCATGAAAGACTTGGAAATACGGCTACAAGAGCAGTGAGCGGCACAGAATGAGGTGGATCTGGTTTGACTGCGTGAAGCCTTCTGGAAAGTCCACAGGACGCGTGACTGTGTGTGTGCTGTGCTTAGTCGCTCAGTCCTGTCCGACTCTGCTAGCCCATGGACTACTAAGTCCGCCAAGCTCCCCTTCAAACGCCTGCCTGCCATCCAAAGCCAACGCCGGAAACGTGTTAGCCTGGAGTCACGTGTTAGCCTGGGGTCACGTGGGCTTTCCCGCAGCAGTTCCGCCTCCCCGGGTCGGCCGGAAGCGGCGCGCGCGCCTGCTCAGTGCGCCGAGGGCCCTGTCTAAGCCGCTCCCTCCGAGCCGCCGTACTGTTTCCCGGTGGGGTTGGTGGGGTTGGTGAGGCATGGAGCGGGTGGGCGGCCGCGGCGGCGGCGATTGCTGCGGCTCCTCCTCCGCAGACCCGCGAAGCACCTTCGTGCTGAGTAACCTAGCGGAGGTGGTGGAGCGTGTCTTCACTTTCCTGCCCGCTAAGGCGTTGCTGCGGGTGGCCGGGTGAGGGCAGAGGAGGCGGGAAGCTGACCTCGGGACTTGCCTCGGGCTTGCCTGGGCTGGCGGGTGGGCAGATACCGTCGGGACCAGGGCTGACCCCGGGTCCGGACCCCGTGTCCCCAGGTGGCGCTCCCATACCCCAGCGCTACTTGCCGTAGTGCTTCCGGGGACCCTTCCCAGAGGAGCCAGTTCCCCCCTACGGTTCTCTCCGCCCCCAGCTCTGCTGCCGAACCGGTGCCACACGCCTCGCCGTCCTGGGGACTCGGGATCCCGTAGCGATCTCCTACTGTTGAGGTTATGGGTGGTGGCGACCGGAGGGAGGTCTGTACAGAGCTGCGGGAGAAAGGGAAGTGAACGTCCGTTCACAGTCCTTTGTGCGTGTGGTCCCCAGTGTGTGCCGCTTATGGAGGGAGTGTGTGCGCAGAGTGTTGCGGACTCATCGGAATGTGACCTGGATCTCCGCGCTCTCGGCGGATCCCTGCCATCTGGCGCAGCATTGCCTGGTCCGCGTGGTAGCCGAAGAGCTTGAGGCAAGTAAGGGGTGTCGCGTACAGTCCTTTGCAAGGTTGGTGGGTCAGTCGTTGAGATTAAATACTATAAAACAATTCGTATATGGCCTGACTTCCCTGGCGGCTCAAGACGGTAAGTAGAACGCCTGCAATGCGGGAGACCTGGGTTTGACCCCTGGGTTGGGAAGATCCCTTGGAGAAGGAAATGGCAACTCCCCACTCCAGTTCTTGCCTGGAGAATCCCATAGATAGACTGGCGGGCTACAGTCCATGGGGTCGCAGAGTTAAGCACAGCTTTCATTTCAGGCACGCCAGGCCTCCCTGTCCATCACGAACTCCTGGAGTTTACTCAAACTCATGTCCATTGAGTTGGTGATGCTATTCTGTAATTTAGGGAAAATTTTCTCGGGGCATGAAGACTTTATAAATACCAATTTTAATGACTGCGTATTGTAAGGATGTCCTATGGTTTCTTTGACCATTCTCCACATACTGGGCATTTTCAATTCAGTTCACTTGCTCAGTCGTATCCGACTCTGCGACCCCATGGACTGCAGCTGGCCAGGCCTCCCTGTCCATCACCAACTCCCAGAATTTATTCAAAGTGCCGTTGATTCGGTGATGCTATCTAACCAACTCATCCTCTGCTGCTCCCTTCTTTTGCCTTCAGTCTTTCCCAGCATCAGGATCTTTTCCAGTTAATAGGCTCTGCATATCAGGTGGCCAAAGTGCTGGAGATTCAGCTTCAGCATCAGGCCTTCCAGTGAATCTTCAGGGTTAATTTCCTTTAGGATCGATTGGTTTGATCTCTGCAGTGCAAGGAATTTGGACTTCTCCAGCACCACAATTTGAAAGCATTAGTTTTTCTGCACTCAGCTTTCTTTATGGTCCAGTCCTAATCTGTACATGACTACCTGAAAAACCATAGCTTTGACTATACAGATCTTTGTTGGCAAAGTGAGGTCTCTACTTTTTAATACGCTGTCTAGGTATAAGTGTACCACATTTTTATCCATTCATCTCTTTGTGAGCACCTAGGTTGCTTCCATATCTTGGCTATTGTAAATAATGCTGCAGTGCATCAGTTCAGTTCAGTCAGTCACTCAGTCCTATCCCATTCTTTGCGACCCCATGGAGTGCAGCACACCAGGCCTCCCTGTCCATCGCTAACTTCTGGAGTTACTCAAACTCATGCCCATTCAGTTGGTGATGCCATCCAAACATCTCATCCTCTGTTGTCCCCTTCTCCTCCCACCTTCAATCTTTCCTAGCATCAGAGTCTTTTCCAATGAGTCAGTTCTTTGCATCAGGTGGCCAAAGTATTAGACTTTCAGCTTCAGCATCAGACCTTCCAATGAATGTTCAGGACTGATTTCCTTTAGGATGGACTGGTTGGATCTCCAAGTCAAAGGGACTCTCAAGAGTCTTCTCCAACACCACAGTTCAAAAGCGTCAATTCTTCGACGCTCAGCTTTCTTTATAGTCCAATTCTCACATCCATACATGACTACGGGAAAAACCAAAGCTTTGACTAGATGGACCTTTGTTGACAAAGTAATGTCTCTGCTTTTTCATATGCTGTCTAGGTGGGTCATAACTTTTCTTCCAAGGAGCAAAGGTCTTTTAATTTCATGGCTGCAGTCACCATCTACAGTGATTTTGGAGCCCAGGAAAATAAAGTCTTATCACAATTTCCACTGTTTCCCCATCTATTTGCCATGAAATGATGGGACCAGATGCCATGATCTTAGTTTTCTGACTGTTGAGCTTTAAGCCAATTTTTTCACTCTCCTCTTTCACTTTCATCAAGGGGCTCTTTAGCTCCTCACTTTCTGCCATAAGGGTGGTGTCATCTGCATATCTGAGATTATTGATATTTCTCCCAGCAATCTTGATTTCAGCTTGTGCTTCATTCAGCCAGCATTTCTCATGATGTACTCTGCATGTAAGTTAAATAAGCAGGGTGACAGTATACAGCCTTGAACTATTCCTTTCCCTATTTGGAACCAGTCTGTTGTTCAACGTCCAGTTCTAACTGTTGCTTCCTGATCTTCATACAGATTTCTCAAGAGGCAGGTCAGATGGTCTGGTATTCCCATCTCTTAGAATTTTCCAGAGTTTGTTGTGGTCCACACAGTCAAAGGCTTTGGCATAGTCAATAAAGCAGAAGTAGATATTTTTCTGGAACACTCTTGCTTTTTCAATGATCCAGCGGATGTTGGCAATTTGATCTCTGGTTCCTCTGCCTTTTCTAAATCTAGCTTTAACATCTGAAAGTTCATGGTTCACGTACTGTTGAAGCCTGGCTTGAAGAATTTTGAGCATTACTTTGCTAGCATGTGAGATGAGTGCAATTGTGCGGTAGTTTGAGCACTCTTTGGCATTGCCTGACCTTTTCCAGTCCTGTGGCCACTGCTGAGTTTTCCACATTTGCTGGCATATTGAGTGCAGCACTTTCACAGCGTCATCTTTCAGGATTTGAAATAGCTCCACTGGAATTCCATCACCTCCACTAGCTTTGTTCATAGTAATGCTTCCTAAGGCCCACTTGACTTCACATTCCAGAATGTCTGGCTCTAGGTTGGTGATCACACCATTGTAATTATCTGGGTTGTGAAGATCTTTTTTGTATCGTTCTTCTGTGTAGTTTTGCCACCTCTTCTTAATATCTTCTGCTTCTTTTAGGTCCATACCATTTCTACCCTTTATTGTGTCCCATCTTTGTGAGAAATGTTCCCTTGGTATCTCTCATTTTCTTGAAGCGATCTCTGCTGCTGCTGCTAAGTCACTTCAGTCATTTCCGACTCTGTGCAACCCCATAGACGGCAGCCCAGCAGGCTCCCCCATCCCTGGGATTCTCCAGGCAAGAACACTGGAGTGGGTTGCCATTTCCTCCTCCAATGAATGAAAGTGAAAAGTGAAAGTGAAGTCGCTAGTCTTCCCATTCTATTGTTTTCCTCTATTTCTTTGCATTGATTGCTGAGGAAGGCTTGCTTATTTCTCCTTGCTCTTCTTTGGAACTCTGCATTCAGATGGGTATATCTTTCC
The DNA here is from genome assembly GCA_006408695.1 of Aepyceros melampus. Classification (NCBI taxonomy): domain Eukaryota; kingdom Metazoa; phylum Chordata; class Mammalia; order Artiodactyla; family Bovidae; genus Aepyceros; species Aepyceros melampus. The sequence goes on from SJXQ01009418.1 coordinate 32,172, forward strand.
TTTTCTCCTTTGCCTTTCACTTCTTTTCTGTTCACAGCTATTTGTAAGGCCTCCTCAGACAACCATTTTGCCTCTTTGCATTTCTTTTTCTTGGGGATGGTCTTGATCCCTGCCTCCTGTAAAGTGTCATGAACCTCCATCCATAGTTCTTCAGACACTCTGTCTATCAGATCTTATCCCTTTAATCTATTTGTCGCTTCCACTGTATAATCGTAAGGGATTTGATTTAGGTCATACCTGAATGGTGTAGTGGTTTTCTGTACTTTATTCAATTTAAGTCTGAATTTTGCAATAAGGAGTTCATGATCTGAGCCACAGTTAACTCCTGGTCTTGTTTTTACTGACTGTATAGAGCTTCTCTATTAGTCTTTGGCCTGCTTCATTCTGCATTCCAAGGCCAAATTTGCCTGTTACTCCAGGTGTTTCTTGACTTCCTACTTTTGCATTCCAGTCCCCTATAATGAAAAGGACATCTTTTTTAGGTGTGAGTTCTAAAAGGTCTTGTAGGTCTTCATAAAACTGTTCAACTTCAGCTTCTTCAGCATTACTGGTTGGGGCATAGATTTGGATAATTGTGATATTGAATGGTTTGCCTTGGAGACGAACAGAGATCATTCTGTCGTTTTTGAGATTGCATCCAGGTACTGCATTTCGGACTCTTTTGTTGACCATGATGGCTACTCCATTTCTTCTGAGGGATTCCTGCCCACAGTAGTAGATATAATAGTCATCTGAGTTAAATTCACCCATTCCAGTCCATTTTAGTTCGCTGATTCCTAGAATGTCGACGTTCACCCTTGCCATCTCTTGTTTGACCACTTCCAATTTGCCTTGATTCATGGACCTGACATTCCAGGTTCCTATGCAATACTGCTCTTTACAGCATCGGATCTTGCTTCTATCACCAGTCACATTCAGATATAATAGTCATCTGAGTTAAACTCACCCATTCCAGTCCAGTTTACTTAACTAATAAAAGGAAAACCGTGTGTGCTGGTGGACTGCATCTCTTTAAATAGATACGTACATGTATTGTACATACATGCGTGTCTGTGAGGGTAGAGAGCTAGGGATTTGCTACTTGTACAGAGAAAGGCCGCTGGAAATGAACGTGACGAAACACACACAGTGCTGATCTCTGGGAGGTGGGACCATGGGTGATTTTCGCTTTCCTCATTGAGCTTTTCTACATGGCAATTTTGACATTTTTCTCAGCAAGAATGACTTTAAAATCAGATTTCTTTTTTTTAATGAAAGAGCGCAAATTTCAAAAGAACAATTACAAAGCTCCTTGGGCAACCACAACCTTGGGGTGAGGGCCCTGGGAATCTAGGCCCAACCTGGAGAAGATGGGGCGGCACCCACATTTCACACAAGGCTTGTCCTAATGCCTCCCATCACTGCGTCCTCAGTCAGAATACAGGGAGCTTTGATGAGATGCTCTAGGAAGTCTCCTTTCTGTCCTAAAATGCTAAATGTTACCTGTAATCAAGTCTAATGTTTTTAAATCATTGCAGTGTACAATGGATAAACATAGACTCAGATGTGAACAGTTACCGTCGAGGGGTCCTCTTCAGGACTGGTGTTTAATCCCGCTCCCTGCCCGCCTGGAGAGGCAGATGCAGGGACCTAGGGGTTAAAGACGACCATACACTTTTCCTCGCCTTTACTAAGGCAGCTCTGAAATTCAGTGACTGCCAATTGCTTTCTGGTCGGGAACTTTTCCTCCTGTCCCTGGCAAGTGACAGTGTAAGGTGGGCAAGTAATGCTAAACATGTCTGCAGCCTGGGGGCAAAGCGAGCACCGCTGGACCGTCCTTGACTGGAGCCCTGGCTGGAGTTCAAGGACATTTAGAGGACATGGAGGATGAGAACCGACACATTTACGCTACATATATTTCATCATGTAATCTTCATGTTACACGTTGTCTAACACACGTTCTCATCTCCTTTTACAGAGGAGAGAACTTACTAGCAAAATTACCACTTGTAGCAGCAGATACTCTAACAACAGCTCACCTTTGAAATACTCCACGAAAGCCCATTTATAAAATAAAAAAGTAAAAATCATCTTGCATTCTAAGAGCATCAGGCTATCTTGCTCAAACCTGGTGATTTTTGTCGCTCATTAAAAAGGTGGATCTTTTTTAACTTACATGTGAAATACGGTTTGTTTGTTTGCTAAGACCCAAGCGATGTGAATAGAGTGATGGATGGTTCCAGCTTGTAGACCTTTCAAATGTCTTTCAAGCACAAAAATGTTGGGAACATAGAGCAAATCTTTAAATTTAACATTATAATGAGCTTCAACATCATGTGACTTAAAATAACTTTTCCTGACATCTGTCTTTCAAATCCCCAAAGCCAAGGAGGAGTTAAAAGGCTAACTGGATGGATGGACCTGCTCTCTTCCTAACGGCGGTCTTGGAACATTCTCGCCCACGTCCACCACCTTAGTGACTGAGGTGCTCTGACAAACAGAACAAGCTTGCCTGGTGACTTCTGGCTTAAAGAGCAGCCTGCCTTTGTAGGCATTCCCTACAAAAGGCTGTTTCTATGAAACTTCAATACTCCATACTGACGTTTCCATTTTTACCAAGTCATCCACTTTAATCCCATCTTTAGTAGCTGGCAGTGAGCACTTACTTCCTTCAACTTCCTCATCTTTGCAGGTTTTCTGGGAACTAATTAATATAACTGCAAAAGAAGAAAGAAAAACCTAGTTAGAAGGTAGACATTTAGATTGAAAATTTGAGCCTCTTTGGAGGTGTCTCGCCTCCGGCATCACACTATCCCATTGCATACCAACTTTAAAATCTGGCGCGCCGCACATGCCCACGTCAACATACGACAGCAATGTCATTGCAGGGAAATGTCCATAGTTGGGGACGCCACCGTTGGCACCACTCGGGAAAATTGTCCTCAAGTGGCATTGCTTTCCCTCACACGACACTATTAATCAGAGGAACCTCAGCAAGGACTCAAAGAGGAAAACTTTACAGGGTCACTCGTGGCTCATCCAGGGTCCACTGCCGGCCAAAGTCAGGGCGGCGACCTGGACGCCCCGCCCAGCTCCCTCACGCCCGCACTGTCCCGCATGTCTCACGGAATGTCGTCCTGGACCCCATCCTGCCAAAACCTGAACACTGGAAAGAGCCACAGGAATCAAACGTGTATGAGCCCCACAGGCACAACTGGTAACAACCTGAGGACTTTTGAAGAGTCTTCCATGTGCCTCAAAGACAGAACAGATGTTCTTAATGATAAAAAAAAGAATACGTTAAAATGTATATGTGTTAAGGCTTCCTTCTGATTAAAAAAAATTCTTTACGTATTTGAGATTGTTCTTGACAATGATTTTAGCCACAGAGAAGGATTGAGGCAAGCGGGGGTTAGGAGACTCGCGGACAGACCGGGGCGCCACCGAGCCGCCAGAGTTTAACAGCATGTTCACTTTTTATCTCAGCGACAAACTCCTAATAATTCAAACTCCCACCATAATTCAGATTCTTTGGGGTCTCCCCAAACACAATGCATACACACACACACACACACACACACACACACACACACACACGTGTGTGTGCATGCATTCACACATACGTGTGCAGACACATACATGTACAGAGACATGCACACACGTGTGTGCATACACGTATGCACACATATGTGCCACATGCACAGACACATTATACACACACAATGCCTTATCTATATTTTATTGTGAATACAACTATCACCACAAATCATTAATTCCAGGCTTTATGGGACATTTATCTTTTAAGTAATTATTAGCCTACAATATTTTGTTTTATAGAGATGAAATTCTATTTCTCATCTCAAGTTAATTTATTCCAGAAAGTGCAGGAAGTGTTTGAATGATGGCTGGATTTGGGTAGATTTTACGCTGCTTGTCTTCTCAATGTGCCATTTCACAGCTGTTATTATGAGAAAACCTCCGGGCGGTTCATATAGCATCAGGTTGCACTTCAAAGTTCATCCGCTGGCGGCACAACTGAAGCTCATTTGCTGGTGGAAATTGACTTTAACCACTCAGCGGCTCAGTAAGCACAGAATATGCTTCCGACAAGGGCTAGCTCACTGATACAACGTAAATTAAGCCCAAACAGTTTTCAGAGCTTTATTCACCAACACCTGGCTTCCGATTTCATACTTCATTGATCTAAAAGGTAGTGAAGAAGTGAAATCCAAATGCCTCTCTGTGTTGAACTCTGCATGCAAACCTCTCCCATCCATTCGATAGCAGTGAAGGTACATGGAAAACGCCCAATAACAGAGGGTCTCCAACACGTGGGAACCCCTCGTCCCCTTCCTGCTCAGTGAACTGGATCACCTTCCATTCCGAATATAATAATCGACCTTAAGAAATCCAGGAAGAGAAACATCTTCAATGTCTTTTTCAATATTTCTGCCATGAGTCCAAAACATTTTCAATAAGCCCTGAAAGCCTCTCCACCAAATGAGAGGTCTCCTGCGTCTCCTACATGAACAGGTGGGTTCTTTACCACTGCACCACCTGGGAAGCCTCAATCCAAATGCTACCTCTTAGCAACTATGATGTCTGTGATTTTTCTTCAAAAGCAATAGGATGTCAAGTCTGCACATTTGCAGATGCCATTAAGAACTTAGATTGCAAGCCAGCTAGCTCACAAAATACCTCTATCTGGGTGGCCCTGAAGAACTCAAGATACTGACAATTTGGAGGGCCCTTGGATAGGGAGCATCCGGGGCATTTGGGAGGAGAAAGTGGAAATCCCCTCCGGAACATCTCACTTTTGTCTCGGGCCTCAAAGAATCTCCTCAAAACACAAATTCCATGGAAAAGGAGTCATTTGCACTCAAAACATAAGTAAACTAACAAGGCTAGCAAGGACCACGAGAAAAGCAGGTGAAATAAGAGAAGACAGAGGCAAGTTTCAAACACTGGGGCTGCAGGTGCAGCTCATGGAAGGACAAACCCTCAGCAAAAGGCAAACCTGAGAACACACGCAGGACCGAGAGGCCCAGGAGAGTGGAAGGGAAGCTTCGAAGAACCAGACAGCATGTTTGGAAATGAAAAGTTAGGTGATTTAAAATTCAGTGAACAGGATGGATAGGCTAGGACACAGAGGCAGAAAAATCAACCAAAAGATCTATGTGAAGAGAGCGCCTAGATTACAGCACAAAGTTGAGAGAGAGAGAGAGGTGAGAAAGAGGAGGCCTGAGCCCACATCCCCCCGATTCCGGAAGCAGAAGACAAGGCAGAGTGCCATTTGAAGAGGCTGGCGAAGAACTCCCCCGAGCCGGCGGCGCCACCATCCCGGACGCAGGGAGAGCCAGGGAAGCCGCACTCAGACACACCGCTTAAAGCACAGCACCCGGACTCACGCCGCGCATTCCAGAAAGCCGAAAAGATAAAACGTGACTTTCCAGGAAGCGAAAGATGATGGCTGACTTCTCATCAGCAACCACTGAGCTAGAAGACAGTGCAAAGTGCCTTCCAGGTCAGCCACAGACTTATACCAAAAATACACAAAGAAAAAGGCTGAGAAGCCCTCGGCTCTGGGAGCCGTGGACTAAGGAACCCTGATCAACGTGTCCTCTGGAAAACAAGTAAAACTGGACAAACCGGAAAACACACCTCCGCAACATAACAAGAGAGTGAGGGGTTAGCGCAGTCCAGGAAAGAAAGGAAACAGACAAGAGCCGATGTCTGGGGCCACTTTGGTTTAGGGGTGGTAGCTGCTGGGAGCGAGAGGACGAACCACAGACAAAAGCGCTGGCTCAGGGCCCGCCAGCCACAGGGTCGTCATGACCCACTCTCCTAGAGACCCCTGGGTGGTCCGAACCATCCCACACTCTGAAGCTGTGTTAAAGTGACCATGACCTGGAGTGACACGGTTCCAATTATTTCTGCAAATCAGTTTTAAAAGTAAAAATGTGCAGCACAGACAGAGAATGAGGCAGAGGGAGAGAGGAGACAGCCTAACAGAGACGCAGCTGTAACAGGAGCCGCTGTGGCTTCGGGCGGGACCACTCCTGCCCGGGAAACCCAGCAGCTAGATCTCCCGTGGATGCCTCACGACAGGGATGGAGCTTCCTGCCACGGGCGTGAGCCTGCAAGCACCTGCCCCGGTCAGGCCTTCAGATGTGACTGCACCAGCATCTTGATTGCAAGAGTCTCTGAAGCAGAACCACTTGGCTAAGTTGCTCTGGACTTCCTGGTCAGAGGAACTATGAGACAATAAACACTGTTTCCCACCAGTAAGCTTGCATGAATAGGACACGCAGCAATGGATAACCCCACGCTCTCCGGGAGGAAGTCTCCCCCACGTGCAGCAGGAGATGGGTAGAGGAATGTGAAAAATAGTGTGCTGCCTTAGTATGAGATTTAAAACAACCCCAATTATCCACCAACGGACTGAATAAATATCAGTCAACAAAATAATACCTACCAGTGAAAACGAATGACCTATAGTTACATGCTGTCAACATGAATGAGCCTCAGAAGCATATTATTGTGTGAAAAGCAAGTAACCAAATACACACAGCATAACTGCATTTACATAAAGTACATAAAACACTGGCAAAAAATGTATCCTTCAGGGATAGACTATCATGAAAGGATGATTATCACAATAGCCAAAATAGTGTTTCCGTGTGGGCAAGGGATGGGAGTGGAGATAGGAGGTTTTGAAAATACTGGCCATTCTCTTTTCCTGAATCCAGATTTTGGTTCACAGAGAGGCTTGCTTTATTACTGTTTTTTAAACTAACATAAAATTCCACAGACTCCTCTGTATATGGGGCTTCCCAGGAAGCTCAGTGGTAAAGAATTTGCCTGACAACACAGGAGATTCAGTAGGCACGGGATATGCAGATTTGATCCCTAGTTGGGAAGATCCCCTGGAGGAGGAAATAGCAACCCGCTCCAGTATCCTGGCCTGGAGAATCCCATGAACAGAAGACCCTGGAAGGCTACAGTGCATGAGGTCGAAAGAGCTGAACACGACTCAGCAACTGAGCATGCACAAACTCCTCTGTGTACATGATGTATTTCACAATAAAGAAATGGCATCAACAACACGTAAGGAACAGAAATGATATCTCTAGAGGAAGACACGAGACGTGAGTGACGCCAGGGCAGCCCAGGAATTCACGGAGGACGAACAAATTTTCTCCCTTCTGCTCTGTTGTGTGATGCAAGTTCTCAGCCGTGTCTGACTCTTTGCTACCCCATGGACTATACAGTTCATGGAATTCTCCAGGCCAGAATACTGGAGCGGGTAGCCTTCCCCTTCTCCAAGGGATCTTCCCAACCCAGGGATCGAACCCAGGTCTCCCACATTGCAGGTGAATTCTCTACCAGCTGAGCCACAAGGGAAGCCTAAGAATACTGGAGTGGGTAGCTTATCCCTTCTCCGGCAGATCTCCCCGACCTAGGAATCAAACCAGGGTGTCCTGCATTGCAGGCGGATTCTGCTCTCTAAAGGAAGCCTTTTCTGAGGTCCTGCACCTCGACAGAACCACACCTGTGCCTGTCCATGCAGTCTCTGCTTTCTCTTCTGCAGTTACTTCTGTTTGCATCTTATCTCCCCGAAACACATGCTGAAAGGCCCTCGCAGCCTCCCCAGTTCTCCCAGGCCGCCCTCCAGGAAGACGCACACAACAACTTTTGTTAAGGAACTTAAGAAAGCGCTGCATTGATATGACATTTGTATAACGAGGTACCCAGAGCTTAGAGAAATGATGAAGACTGTCAGAGCACAGAGACGGATGTACTCCTGGAAAGAAAAGAAGGGTCTGAACAGCAGTGTGGTGACCCCATTTGCTGAAAGATCTCACAAATTGGTATCACACTGACACCAGCCCCAGGCTGAAGGAAACAGAACTGAATTCGTGCTCTGGGTGGGCACCCACAGCACTACGGACGGCCTGAACCCGGCCAGCTCCATCAAGCCTTTCCGGGGACTCTGGAATTGGTACATGGGCATGTTTGCCCAGGACACCTACATCCTCCCCAGCTGCGGTCCTGACATCTGCAGCGCTGGGGCGGCAGGCGTGGCCTTGCCCTGCTCCCGGCGGGCATTCAGAGGCTGGAAGGCACGTCTGCACTTCCTTAGCTGCCAGAATTTCGGAAATCCCAGGTGCCTGTCCTCAGTAGGGTCTGAGTCTAGCAGGACAGAGCATGGTGAGCAGGCCCACAGCACACTTCAGGAGGCGCACTCACGACAGGACGCGCGTCCAGGCCCCCAGGGACGCCAGTCTGGACCAGTTACGACCCAGCTCTGCGTCCCACTCTGCGTCCCGCTCTGCTCAGCGTGGCCAACTTCCCTTCTCCCCGCAGAGCTTCCCACCTTTCCAAAGAGGCGCGCCCTGGCGCCCTGTTTTCACTGCCAGGCCTGCCGTCCCCTCCCCCTTCCCGACCCTCTGCGTCACTGACGGTCCGAGGACAGGCTCTGCTCGGCCCTCGCCACCAGGCGGATGGTGCATGGCGCGCCAGGAGTTGGCGCCGGCCGGGCAGAACCGGCGCTGTCCCCGTCTGGGGGGCCGGACTGCGGCCGCAGCGGGGCAGGGGCGCGCGGGCCGCGGGCACTTACTCCAGCTTCTTGAAGCGCTCGCGCCCGGCCGCCACGTACTTGCCGCCGGCCTGCAGCGAGTCCAGCTCCAGCACCGGGCGCCCGCGCGTCGGCGTGAAGAGGCGCCGCACGCCGAACGGCACCTCCACCTGCTCGGTCAGCTGCTCCAGCAGCGCCTCGAAGGTGGCCACGCGGCGCTGCGACAGCACGAACTTGCGGCCCACGTAGAACTGGTCCCCG
>SJXQ01009418.1:41374-77579 GCA_006408695.1 Aepyceros melampus
ACGGGCATCCGAGTCCCGGCAGGTGAGACCGCAGGGCTCGGGGCCACGGAGGGAGGCACCCGCCACGGTGAGGGGTGGGAGGCCAAGGGTGCCCTGGGCCCCACTGGGACCCTCGCCCTGCTCCTCCACCTCCCGCTCTGCCGAGAGGCAGAGGGGAGCTGGCGGACAGGACCATCCGGACAATTAAAGCTGGTCAAGGACGTGCCAGGAACCATCCAGAGCACGCGGGAACCTACGTGAGCAGGCGCAGCTGGCAGGCGGGCCTCAGAGGCGTAACCTTCAGAATGCACCTTCAGGCGCAGCAGGGGCAAGTCAGGTGCCTGGGTGACCTTGGGAAGGTCACTTCCTGTTCCAGGTAAAGGCAGGCCGGGCCTCTTCAACCCAGGCAGAGAATGCTTCTAGGATTGTATTTTCCCAGTGGCTTTGATGGATTTCAACACAGTAGACTATGTATAAAGTGCTAAAGTACCTCCGAAGGTATAGCATACTGTTATAAAAATATCAGTATCTTGTACAACTGTTTAAAAAAAAGTAATAAAGAAATCCTGCTATTTCACAGCCACAGGCAGGCTTTGAACTACCAAGTGTTCCACGAGTGAGTGGTACTCGACTCTGTGGTCCCATGGACTGGAGTCCACCAGGCTCCCCTGTCCATGGGGTTTCCTAGGCAAGCATCCTGGAGTGGGTTGCCAGGCCCTCCTCCAGGGAGTCCTCCCAACTCAGGGATCCAACTGCCAAGCACTCCATTAAATGACATTCAGTGAGACTAAATGCAGATACCAGTGTGTGAGAGTGACCACTTCATTAAATCATCAGGAATTATATTGACCTTCAAAACACTAATTGCTAGAAACTTGTTTCCGGTGCTGAAAATACTTCAGAAGAGTCTGAGTCACTGTACAGGCTTCGTGTGGGTCAGAGGTTCGTCCTGAACCCCGCCTTCACCGAGAACCTCATCATGGGCTTCTCGCGGGGCCGCAGGAGGCAGATGGAGCTGGGGAAGCCCTTGAGTCGGAGGCGACTCACGCCCCCGTCGGGGGTGATGGTGAACTTGGCGTGTGTGATGACGTCCTGCAGTTCGGGGGTCAGGCTGTCCAGCACGTGCGTCTCATCAGGCTGCAGCTGTAAAGAGAGGGGAGGCAGAGGTCCCTGTAATGACCAGGGGCTGACTCTCCCAAGGCCACCCATCCACTTAGACTCTGGGCCTTAAAAGGTGAAAAGTTATTCCATGAAAATAATTTGGCTCGCCCTAGCAATCTGCTTTTGGGGTCAGGATGCCCTAAGAGACCGGCATGAATACTCAGGTGCCCGTGATGTTTCTTTCTGATAGTTAAGTAAGCGGACAAGCTGATGAGGAAAACAAAGCAGACAGGGGCCCGTGGGAGCGGTCACCCTTCACTAAGGGGAGCAGCGCTCGCTCCCGTCTCTGACCCGAAAATGACCACGTCCCTCCTGCCTGATCCAGGGAAACGCCCTGAATCACCTCAGCATCCATCCCACGGCTGGCCACACCCTGCTGGCCCTAAACATGCTAGCTCCCCACCTAGAGAGTTAGTACATCACGGAAACGTTTCTCCATGTATGCACGCTTGAACAAGGCGGTCTAAAAGAGAATTTGAGAGTCAGAGATGCAAAGACGTGAGACGAGAGAGCCTGTCATTTCATGACATAAAGGGGCAGAGACAGTTTTTTAAATCTCATTCGTTGCACTGTTAAACTGAGCAGAAGTTTTGGGGTGGAACTGTAACCCTCTGAAATCCGGCCTTGACAGAAGTAGCCCGCTGGAGGGCAGCCTGCATGACCCCAAGGGATCGGACACCACTCTACCTTTGTGACTGGAAGCAGTGGCTTCCACTTATGGCCCGGAAGGTCCCACTTCTGCCTGACCATGTCTTCCTCCTCCTGAGTCGTCAGGATGCAGCCATCCACCTTACAGGTCTCGGGAGAATTACCTATTGGAGCGAGACAAAGGCCGCCTTCTCCACTCTGCACTCAGCGCAGTTTGGTTTATGGAATATTGACCTTTTTAATCAGATCGAAAGACCCAGCAAAAAGTGAGCATGGGTGAGGTGAGCATGCTTCTGGGGCGCAGTGAGAGGACACCCCAGACTGTTTCTGTCTCTTTAGTATGCGTGCACATGTACATATGTGTGCGTGCATGTGTGCACGCGTGTGCACGTGTGTGGGGGGTGTGTGTGTATTAGGCCTTGCATGTCTGATATCATAACTGGATGCTGGCTTGCTCCTGATCCCCGTGACTGTCATCCCTGGCTGACAGAGATACCCAAGGCCAGTACCAGTGCATCTGCCAGGTTGCACTTTGGGGTCCCTGGCTACACGGATTTGCTGCTTATTACCCTGGCCCTGGTGACTCAGAGGTTAAAGCATCTGCCTGGAATGCGGGAGACCCAGGTTCAATCCCTGGGTCAGAAAGATCCCCTGGAGAAGGAAATGGCAACCCATTCCAGTGCTCTTGCCTGGAGAATCCCATGGAGAGAGGAGCCTGGTAGACTACAGTCCATGGGGTCACACAGAGTTGGACACGACTGAGCAACTTCACTTTCACCCTGGTTTTGGCTAAACTGTCCCTTGCAAAAATAAACAAGTGACTTTAAACTGCCACACAGAGAACCATGGATTAGATATACCACTAGAGATGATTTGTGAACATCCAGAAACAGCAAGAAAATAGCAGGACTGACATTCCTCCTGACCTTCAGGAGCCGCCCTGGGTCAGTCATGTTGAAAAGTAGAGACGGTGGCCGCTAATCAGATCTAAACCATGGTCTTTCCCACAGGAGTTTAAATTATCAAGACCTCTTGAAACCATTTACATCTACCCACTGAGGATGAACTCCACCTTAAATATTCACTGACCCCTGATGAAAGAGTTAATAGTTGAGTGAGGTCATAATGATTCACAAGACATTTAAAACTCAAGCATGCACTGTGTGAATGCAAACTGCTGCATTTATTCAAAGACGCCAAAGAGCCATCAGACGCCCACCACAGGGCTTGGCAAAACTTCACTCAACGATTAGAACAGTTTAGTGACCTCTTGAACTTCATATAATGGAACATGTATCTATTTCATAAGAAAGTAAATATGGAATATTAAGGATACTTTCCCAAATATTATTTTACTAAAGGAAGGCCATGATTTTTAAAATGTGTGTAGATCACTGCCCGGAGAAGAACTAGTCACCAAGCTGCCTGCGGCCCTCCCCTGAGAAGATACCCCCCCCCCACCCCGTGCTTTGGACGACCTAACCAGGAAGTGTTTCCTAGGCCTTTTCCACGTGGAGTTCAGGGCTCTTCATGGTGAAGGCCTTAGTGCTCATGGAACCTCACAACTTTCGTGGTCGAGTGCACATCTAGTGCTTTACAAGGAGAGAAGCAGAGTGCAAAGAATTAACACGCTTGAAGCTGCACAACTGGGAAAGGAAAGCCAGGTCCACAGCCCGCTGCCCTGAGTCCCTCCCCTGCTGGAGCCTGCTGTCTTTATCCTTTTCCATAGTTTTAATTTATTTATTTGGCTGCATCGGGTCTTAGCTGTGGCATGGAGCCTGCCGCCGTTATGACCAGCACACCAATTATAATCGGTTTCCTAGTGGCATTACGTTTACCTTTGAAATATTTTGTATCGATTTCAATTTGAGTTATTACTCCGGGATGCGCCAATCGGAAAACTGCCCACTCACAGCCTGGAACCAGGAGAATACCATTCTCATCATTCTGGAATTCAAAAAAAGGAAGAAACAACGTAAGTCAGCTTGCTGTCATTCAAGACACCAATTCTGAAAGCTGAAAAGCAACAACGTTAGCATGCATATGTCATTTCCTACTGTAAACAGGAGGGCATCCCTGGTGGTAAAGAATCTGCCTGCAATGCAGGAGACCGGGGTTCAGTCCCTGGGTCGGGAAGATCCCCTGGAGGAGAGCATGGCCACCCCCTCCAGTATTCTTTCCTGGATGATTCCGTGGACAGAGGAGCCTGGTGGACTACAGTTACGGGGTCACAAGAGTCAGACACGACTGAGTGACTAACAGTTTCACTTTTCACTATAAAAGAGCACTTCCTTCCTGTGATCTGTGTAAGTTGCTTCTTGCGTAATAAAGCGTCTCTCTGCTGTCATTCTGTAAACACCTAATGCCGACTCGGGTTGACTGGGCACTTGGTAATTTTGATGAATTTCTGATATGATCGTGTATGTCAGTTATAAATTCAGGTGGGTTTCCCAGGTGGCGCTGGTGGTAAAGAACCCACCTGCCAAAGCAGGAGACATAAGAGACTCGAGTTCAATCCCTGGGTCAGGAAGATCCCCTGGAGGGGAGAGCAGGGCAACCCCTCCAGTGTGCTTGCCTGGGAAATCCCATGGAGAGAGGAACCTGGTGGGCTACAGTCCACAGGATCACAAAAAGCTGGACATGACTTAGCATCCATGCATGTGAATTCAGGTAGGATGCTGGATAAGTATCACCAAAGGATACTTATCTAACCCAACCCATAGCTCCTGTGGCTGGTTTGACTTTTCAAAGTAGATATGTCTTTGACCAAATCTATACCAATATATGACCTGCCTCCAAACACAAGTTTCTAGTGAGGAGAGTTTGTTTATATTTGGAAGCATTGGGTGATACAAAAACTAACCCATAAAGGGGTGTTTACAGTTAAGTTTGTGATATGATTTACACACTTAAAGGTGTTTTCTTTCATTTTTTACTTCCTTTCTTGAGTTAGTTACTGGTTAAATTAAACAGCTGAGCCATCACATTCACAGAAGTGGTCTCACCCAGGGATACACAAAAATCAAAGATGAAATGATGTTTTTTTTTTCTCCAGATCAACAAATTTACTCATGGGCTTTTATTAAATTTAGATGCTCTAGATTTTTTATATTAAAAAAGGGATAATTCCAATGATGTGTTATACAGCCAGCATTAATTAGCAAGTTTGACTTCTAGGTCTTTTTGTGTAGTCTGGCTCTGCTATTATATTGAAACAGTAGAAGATTTAGAAAACATGTAGAAGCAACAAGTATTTACAAAAATGCCTAAGAGGTTTCTAAAATATCAGTCTCCTTGATATCAAATGAAGAAAAAAATCCTTCACTTTCTGGGAAGCGTTGGGACGCAGCCTTTTCGCCTCTCACCTCCAGTATCGGGGGCCTGTCCAGCCTCCGTGCTGTTTCCCAGCCGTCTGCCATCGACTTTGCCGTGCCGACTCCTGCCAAGAACAGTGTTTAAGGGGATGTCACAGGACCACCGTGTTTCACTGTAGACACGAGAATGTTTAGAACAAACGTGCTGGCGTGATCGGTGCAGACCCCACACGCCCGAGCAGCACAACAGCCGTGGTTTCCATTACAGTAACGCGTCAGCAAACTCACACACAAGCAACTGCTTAAGCCAAAATTAGGAAGGGAGAGTGCTATTGATTTACTTCCTGTCTTAAAGGCTTTCCATCCTATATGAAGGATCTCACCCACCCATATGGCTTGAGATGGCCCCTTCCTCTTAAGTAATTCATACCATACCCGGGTGCTCAGTGTGATGCCCACACGTCCCAAGCTCCTCGAGCGTCGTCTCACCTATTATATTGTTCGGGTGCCCAAAATGTGCATTGCTAAATCCTACACAGGCACCCCCGTAAGCGATGGTCACCAGGTCTAATGGCTCTTTGGGGTCACCCGCAGTCCAGTCTTTTTGTCCAGTACCATAGACCCTAAGACGTGCAATTCCACCATCTGAAAAGGAAAAATGCCTTATTATTATTATTGCTTGGGAACAGTTGCCTTTTGTGGATCTTAAAACACAGAGCTCCCCACATCTGCCTGCTGTGGTTCTTAAATACACTGAGCCCGCTGCCCCAGGGCCTTTGCACCTGCCACCCCCCTTGTCCTCAGACAACTTTCCTGCTGCCCAAAGACTGCTCATTGTTCTCAGGTCTCAGCTTAAGTTGCATGGCCCCAGGAAGGCCTTCTTTCCCTCTCTAGAGCCATCTCCTTCCTGCCCTCCACCCCCATACCTCAGCCACGGTCTGATTCCCCAGGTTAGGGTTATCAACCCCACCCCACACACACACTTATTTACTCCATTTTGCACTAATCACAGTCCAGAATCACCTTGTTCTTAAGTCCTTGATAATAAGTCTCCCAAAAGCAGAATCTAAAAATCTTTGAAGGCCAGAATAGCTACCTGTCTTGGTTGCTTCCATGTGGCACATAGTAAATACTCACATATTTGTGTTGTTGGTGAATTAATAACTCCAGGAAGGCCAGAAATCAGTTGGGAAACTCACCACAGATATAATACTTGGTGCCTGAAATCAACATTGCTAAATCCCACACCAACTTACACAAGATCTTAGGTTTTTATTTTTACACCCGTTGCTTGCAGTGTGGTTGAGAATCCTGAAGATAACACTCACAAATTCAAGTAGCTGCTGAGAACCAGAGCAGCTCGAGAGTAAATCTGCAGAGCAAAAAATAACTACCAAGATCCGCTCACATTACGTGAGTCTAATAAAATGAACGTTTTTTATTTGAGCATCACTTCCTAGAAGGTGGAACCCAAGGTTTTTTTTTTTTATACAGAAGCTCAAAATCATTAATAAGAATATTCTAATGAAACAAGTGCTATATTTTTACATGAAAAATTTGGTGAAACAGGTAGCTGAAAGAACGTCAGTGGAGCAGTGGGAGTCTTGGCATTCACAGAAAATGAAGCCAGGCTGTGTTGCTGTTTGCTGCTGCTCAGTCCCTGGGTCATGTCCAGGGCTGCACCCCCATGGACTGCAGCACACCAGGCTTCCCTGTCCTTCACCATCTCCTGGACTGTTGGTATAAAACCCAAGAAAATACACTAACAAGAGTAATTCACGACACTATACTGGCTCATTGAACATTATAAACTGTTTTCATGGTACATAGTGTTAAAGTCTGTTCATGTAAAACTGATGTTACATTAAAAAAAATAAGATTCTTCTTTACAGAAATAATATCCGGCTTCACTTTCAATCAAATTCTCAAGGAATATTCATTCCCCTTCATGGATCACAGCCTTGATGTGGCAAAGGGGCTTGTGTAAGATCGTGGCATTCAGTCCCATCACTTCATGGCAAACAGAAGGGGAAAAAGTGGAAGCAGTGACAGATTTTATTTGGGGGCCTACAAAATCACTGCCGACAGTGACTGCAGCCTTGGTGGCTCAGGTGGTAAAGAATCTGTCTGCAATGCAGGAGACTCAGTTTTGATCCCTGGATCAGGAAGATTGCTTAGAGAAGGGAATGGCAACTCACTCTAGTATCTTGCCTGGAGAATTCCATGAACAGAAGATTCTGGCAGGTTACAGTCCATGGAGTTGCAAAGAGTCATGACTGAGTAACTAACACTTACTTGCTTCTTGGAAGGAAACTATGACAAGCTTAGACAGTATTAAAAAGCAGAGACATCACGTTACTGATGAAGGTCCATAAGTCAAAGCTGAGGCTTGCCAGGTAGCGCTAGTGGTGAAGAATCCACCAGTCAATGCAGGAGACACAAGGGATGTGGGTTCAGTCCCTGGGTCGGGAAGATCCCCTGGGGAGGAAATAGCAACCCACTCCAGTGTTCTTGTCTGGAAAAAGTCCACGGACAGAGGAGCCTGGCGGGCTACAGTCCATGGGGTCGCAAAGAGTCAGACACAACTGGGCGCGCACACACATATAGTTTTTCCAGTGTCACGCACAGATGTGAGCTGGACCATAAAGAAGACTGAGCGCCAAAGAACTGATGCTTTCAAACTGTGGTGCTGGAGAAGACTCTCAAGAGTTCCTTGGACAGCAAGGAGATCCAACCAGTTCATCCTAAACAAAATCAGCCCTGAATATTCACTGGAAGGACAGATGCTGAAGCTGAAACTCCAATACTTTGGCCACCTGATGCGAAGGGCCGACTCACTGGAAAAGACCCTGATGCTGGGAAAGATTCAGGGCAGGAGGAGAAGGGGATGACAGAGGATGAGATGGTTGGATGGCATCACCAACTCAATGGACGTTGAGTATGAGTAAACTCTGGGAGTTGGTGATGGACAGAGAAGCCTGGTGTGCTGCAGTCCATGGGGGCGCAAAGAGTTGGACACGAATGAGTGACTGAGCAATTGAACATCAGAAAATCAGAAACTAACATGACGCTGTTAACTACACTCCAATACAAAAAATAGAAAGCTTTTAAAAAATAATAATTGGTCATGAGGGAAATGCAAATCAAAACCACAGCAAGATGCCACTTCATTTCCTCTAGGGTGGCTGTGATCAAAACTCAGAAAACGGCAAGTGTTGGGAGGGTGTGGAAGAACTGGACCCCTCATACGTCGCTGGTGGGGCTGTAACATGGTGCTGCCATTTTGGAAAGAAGTCTGATAATTTCTCATAAAATTAAAAACAGTTATATGACTCGCAATTTCAACTCCTAGTTGTACACCCAAATGAAAACCATATGTTTGCACAAAAATTTGTACAGAGGTGTTTACACCAGCATTATTCATAAGCTTTCAATAGGTGGAAAAGGAAAGGAAAGTGAAGTCACTCAGTTGTGTCCGACTCTTTGTGACCCCATGGACTGTAGCCTACCAGGCTCCTCTGTCCATGGGGTTTTCCAGGCAATAGTACTAGAGTGGATTGCCAATTGCTTCTCCAGCGGATCTTCCCGACCCAGGGATGGAACCCAGGTCTCCCACATTGTAGACAGACGCTTTACTGTCTGAGCCACCAGGGAAGTCCATTCAATAGGTGGAAATAGCCCAAATGTCTATCCACTGATGCATGGACAGTGAGGTCTGTCCATACAATGGAAGATTATTTAACCACACAAAGGAATGAAGCACTGATGCGCGACGACACGGGTGAGCCTTGGAAACACGCTAACCAGCCACAGAAGAGCACCTATGTGAGCTGTCCGGAGGAGTCCAGTGGATCAAGACAGAAGGTGGACAAGTGGCTGCTTAGGGCTGGGGGAGATGAATGCTGGTAGCTAAAGGGTATCAGGCTTCTTTTCAAGGTGGTAAACATGTTCAAAGTTGACCGTGGTGATGGGTGCACATGTACTCTATATATATATTTCATGCTCCATGCTGTCTGTCGCTCAGGCGCGTCTGACTTTGCAGCCCCATGGACGGTAGCCCACCAGGTTCCTCTGCTATGGACTTTTCCAGGCAAGAATACTGGAGTGGGTAGCCATTTCCTTCTTCAGGGGATCTTCCTGACCCAGGGATTGAACCTGCCTGTCCTACACTGCAGGCAGATCCTTTACCTCTGAGCCACCTGGGAAGCCGTACTATATATTTACATAGGCTTTACACTGTAAACTCATATGTACTATAAACCATAGAACTGTATACTTCACATGGGTGAAATGCATGTCACACTTATTACATTGCAATAAAGCTGCTCAGCAAAACAAAATAAGGGTTATTTGTACAAGCACTTCAACTGCTAATATGTCTGTGAAATAGACATTGTTAGGCAATATCTAACCTAATACAGCTTAGGTCCATCACATCCTAATTTACTTGATAGTTTTTCCTAACTACCTACGGATGGCAGGGCTAAACGAGAACTTCCTAATGCACAGAAAGGGAAGATTAAAATCCTAAAAGGCTAGAGAGATCAGTGACCGAGGAGGAAAGGGTGACTTTGCTTTGTGGTTTTGAAACATGCCAGCACTCAATGAAGAAAGCACAGGACTGGAGGCGGTCCATCATATTTACCTGGGAAAATGTTGAGTCGTATGTGACTCCACCTCTGCTGGGAAGTGACCGGAAAGTAGTTGTGGCTGGAAGCAGGATTTCCTGGTCTAAGTTCTGTCATGGGAACCAAGCAACTCCAGTCTTCGGACTTCAGCTAGCAATAAATATAAAAACACTAGTGATGCCTCTAGAAAGCCTGCGTGGGGCTTTCGGGGCAACCACTTTGGAACAAAATGAATGATGGATGCCTAACGGAACACTTTATTAAAAACACTAATAAACATCAAGTCCCAGGTTTAATAAACAGAGTAAAGGCCTGCTTCTATTTTACCCCGGTCATAACAACCACTGGTTGGTGGTGGCCGGGGATGGGCAGGGGGTTAGAAACAAGCCTCCGGATGTCTTCACTTTGAGGATTCATAAAAAAGCAGCAGCCAGAATGTGATGTGAATGTTTAAATAAAACCCAGGCTCTAGCCGTGGGCCTGGGGGTAAACACGGTGGCCTGAGCCTCCCGGCGCGCTCTTCCAGATCAGCGCTTCCCTGGAAGGGCCCGCTAGTGCTGCTGCCCTGTATTTCCCCAGTCTGTTATGGATCCACACTTTTGTAAAACGCAATGAAGATCAGCAGACAAACTTCAAAAATCAAGAATGTCCCCAAACACAAACCAAATTGTTTATTGGATTACATTCATCCGGCATAACGTTACTTTGTCCAATTGCTATCAAAAGTATGTGAGCTGACTCTATTTATCTCCGGGGCATCATTCCGCGTCTCTGTGAACAGACTGCCCCGTGGAAAGCAGCACCCTGGACCTCGCATGCACTGGGGTCAGGGCTGCACAGACCCACCCAGAAACCTCTGCAGGGTCGCACGGGGCAAGCACAACGTGTGAGCTCTGCCAGGCTGAGTGCAGGCGGGCAGGCAGGCAGAGCTGCTCCCAACAGCCCGTGACAAGCCCCTGCTTCCCCGGGAGATGTACCTCTGAAATGGCTTCAAACTCCTCCGGGGTGGCCGCGGCTCCTGTCCTGACTTCTCGTTGTGGGATTTCTGGCTGCTTATCTAAAGTTACAAGGACCATGAGGGTTACCATTCCCATTCAAAATCAGAATATACATGCTCTCTTAGTGGGCTGTAGGGTCATTTTCATTTTGCCTAAAGATATCATGTCTTAAGTCAAAGACCAATGTAACAGATATACATGTTAAAGTTCCTCCATATTTACAATACGCAGGGTAGCTTCCAAAGGGGTGCTGCTCATCTGGTGGTTTGCCCGCTCATCGGAGGTAAATACCATCTCCAAGTTTAGCCAGAGAGACAAACTCATCACACGACTCGGGTTTTCAAAAGGCTGGATTGATACAGTTCTGGAATGTTGTTAGTCAGTTCACAAACACTGCTTCCCTCAGTGGCCTCCTCAGAACTGACCCGTGGGCGATTCACCAGCAGGAGCCTGTGTGGACGATCAGTGCGCCTCCTGAAAGCATCTTTCTCTTTGTCGCTGGCCGTTGCCTCCCATCACCATGTGACTTTTCAGGTCCCTCCACTGTCCTTCTGGAGGGGAGACTCTCACCCCCCTGGGGCCTCGTACAAGCTGGGCACAGAGTGCCTCCAGGGTAAGACCGCTAACTGACATGACTCCTGTTTCCCAAGTAACGTACAGACATGCCCCAGAGGGTACATGTTTCTAGAAAGCTACCTCTGGGACCAACCTCGGAAGACACCAGTTGCATTCCAGGATTCGGAAAGGAACCTTCCTGGAAAGCCCAGAGCTGCCGGACGTTAGGCAGACCCGGGGGGCTGGGGGCAGCAGAATGAGCGGCGGTGGCGGCCCCACAGCTGGCCCGGACCAGGCTCCAGACCGCCCTGGCCGCCTGCTCCCCAAACCGTGCGCCCCCCGGGGATGCTGCAGTGTGAGAATAGCGAAATCGAAGTTGAGCTGAAGAACGCTGTTAAGCTAAACCTCAAAAATCAGGGAGCCCTTGAGGGGAAATGTCGTCAGCCTCCGTGGCAGCGAGGGGGCCTCTGGACGAGACTGGGCGGGAAGTGAGCCATCGGGGCCCCCACAAAGCTCCCCACAAAGGTCCCCCAGGCACCTTCTTCGAAGTTTGCCGCTTGGATCGACACTCGAGGGGCGTGATCTCCCGTGAAGTAGGACGTGTCCACGTCGAAGCCCCGGATAACACCCTGGATGCCCAGCTGGACCACGCACCAGTCGTGACCTGGGGACGCAAAGAACAGGAGCCGCGGGCTGAATCCCGCCGCCGAGCGCGCTTCTCGCCTCGGTGCGGGCTCCTTCTCCGCTGAGACTGATGCCATGGCCACACGGGGCCGCCGCTCGCCACACGGACCCTCACTTCTAATCTGACCAGAGCGTGCGCAAGCCCCGGGTCCAGAGGGCCACATGTCTGACTCCAAACTGGCCACTTCCTGTGGGCAGCATTGGCGGATGGGCGTCTCTGAGCTTCATTTCTTTTAACTGCAAATCAGGGATGAGCTTCCAAAAAGTTTAGCTGTAACTCTGGTATAGGGACCACCAGGCCAGCTAGGGCGGGGCTCAGTGCTGAGCTGGGTCTCCTGGAAACAGCCTAAGCTTTGCCTTCAGGGGCCCAGCCAGGACTACCCCACCCTGCATCGGGTGACATATAAGAACTCCCAATATGACACTGTGATTCTTGGTTTCCAGCAGTCAGATTCAGATCTTAAACCTTAAAATGTCCAGTTTTATTAGAATCTAATAAGGCCTAATACTTTGCCAACAAAGGTCCATCTAGTCAAGACTATGGGTCAGACACGACTGGCAACTGAACTGAACTGAATAAGGCCTGGGCTTCCCTGGTGGCTCAGACAGTAAAGAATCTGCCTGCAATGTGGGAGACCTGGGAGGAGGGCATGGCAGTCCACTCCGGTATTCTTGCCTGGAGAATCCCATGGACAGAGGAGCCTGGCGGGCTACAGTTCACAGGGTCCCAGAGAGTCAGACACGACTAAGCAGCTAAGCACAGCACAAGCACAGCCATAAGGCGTGGAGCACCACAGAAATACAGAAAATCAGAAATGCCGACTGTTTCTGTAACACTCGAGACAGTAGCAAGAAAGTCAGTGCTTAGCCTAATGCTGGCTGGTTTTCTTTCACAGACATTTCTTTAAATTTAAAGGGTGTATGTTGACTGAAGAGTAGCAGTGAGCGAAAGTAGCCTCTTAAGGTGACATAAAAGATAGGATGGATCTTGGCTGAGGTCCCGGCTTCTCTTACCATTGCTGTGACCTGAGCTAAGTGAATGAGGCTGTTTCCATGGCAATCGGATGGGACTAGAACACCTACTTCAGAGAGGGGTGCTGACATCAGATGGTGCACACGCCCCGGCTCAGTCTCCTCCACCCACAGCCCTCCTTTCCCAGAGTCTCCTTTTCCTCCCAAGTCCCTGCCCCCTCCTGCTTGCACCGATGGCCAGGGCTCTTACAACCCCTCCTGAACTGGCAGAGCCTGCCATTCAGAAGGGACATCTGAGGTGACCAAGTAGTCCCAGGGCCCGTGTTAAAGTCGACCCCCAACGTGCACTGCTTTCCAGCAGCCCCGATCTCAAACGTCACAGGAGCGAGTGAACAGCGTCATCATCGTCTTACCTGGAATCCTTTTCCTTCTGGTCTGCCATCCGTCCATCCATTTCCCAAACTCAGTGTACTCGTGTTCTTTAAAACTTGGGTTGTCCCTCTAAAGCAAAGACGAGCAGATCATTAACCTTCACGTGAGAGCCTGGGCTCCCAGCAAATAAACTTCTGCCCCAAAGGGACAGATGGGTGGTGCCAAGAACAGGGACTAAGGGAGACGGAGGACGATGCCTGCATATCTTCGTAACGGCTTCCGAGAAAGAAGTCCTACTTCTCTGTGGGCCTTCATCCACGGAACTTGCCACTGGCAGCAAAAGGTAAGACCACACATGGCTCATTCCGGGGGCCCACCACTGGTGCAGCCACAGCCTGGGTGCCTCCTGAGAGGCTGTTGAGCAAAGCGAGGAAGGGTAGCTGGGCTCCCAGAGCAGCCCTGAAAAGACTGGGCAACCAGAAGCCGGCCGAGTCTCAGGAAGCGTAGGCTCGACACTGCGGTTGCTCTGAACAGTCACCCCTCCCCCCACCCCCGTGCTCTGAGCTGCTCCAGGCCCACCAGTGAAAGGGAGACCCCCGCCCCACAGCAGTCACACGCTGCCGGGCACCAGCTCTACGGCCACCAAGGCCATCACCCCTTTCCCAATAACTCTCGCTGGTCCCACTGCAGGGACAAGGTGGTGGGATTCCCCAGAGTCCCTGTTCTTCCCTACATTTATCAGTATTTCTGTTTTTAATAAACATATGCCAGCGAAGGTCCATATAGTCAAAACTATGGTTTTCCCAGGAGTCGTGTACAGATGTGAGAGTTAGACCATAAAGAAGGCTGCGCACCAAAGAATTGATGCTTTTGAACTGTGGTGTTGGAGAAGACTCTTTGAGAGTCCCTTGGGGTGCAATAAGATCCAACCAGTCAATCCTAAAGGAAATCAACCCTGAATATTCATTGGAAGGCCTGATGCTGAAGCTGAAGCTCCAATACTTTGGCCACCTGATGCAAAGAACTAACTCATTAGAAAAGACCCTGACACTGGGCAAAAATTGAGGTCAGGAGGAGAAGGGGACGATAGAGGATGAGATGGTTGGATGGCATCACTGACTCTCTGAGCAACCTCTGGGAGATAGTGAAGGACAGGGAAGCCTGGGGAGCTACAGTCCACGGCGTCACAAAAAAGACATAACTGAGTGACTGAACAACATTTTTATAACTAAGTGGGAGAAACATTTTCCAAAAAATTAAGCTCTGCCACACTTTTCTTCCCATCACAAGTTATGAACACAAAGTGGGGCAGAGAGAAATACAGAGGACATCAGCGACTCCCCCACAGAGCAAGGTGGTCCCAGAACCCTGTGTAGGCTCCACAGCTGTCTCTGCCGTCTTAACAGGAGTGCAGGCTAATTTCCACACGTTTCTACTGTTCCAATACGCTAATTCTCTGGGTCACATTACATGACTCCCAGCCTAAACACACAGGGAGATTTTAATTAGCAGGACTGCATGGCTCACCCCACCCCAGCACTTAGCAGAGACCAATTTACAGTACCTTTAGAAGATTTTCGGCAGGAGCAAAAAAGTCATCTGTTGCAAATAAAATCTAGACAAAGAAAGAAGTAAAGATAAAATAACCATAAATTTAAAATCATTTTATTTCATTCCCTGGTGAAACATTATGAGATGCAATAAAAAGAAAATGTGAAATTGCTGAGGGGGAGAGAAACAATATGCAATTAAGACACAATGCTTTTTAAATGCTTAGATTTCATTGCCTGCCTCCCCTTAATCTTGCCTTCTCACCCTTTCCTTCTTAATCCCCTTTACCATCTGGATACAAAAGTGCTAACTTGTTAGAAAATAAACTAACTTTTTTTTCAAGAATGGAGGACCCTGGGCTTTGTGACCCTTGTCCCAGAGCAATGGGGAAAAAATTGTCACCAGGGTCACCCCTGCAGCTTAACCAACCCATCCTGGGACACCCTGTTGGGGGATGATCTGTGGTTTCTTCAGTTCAGTCACTCAGTCGTGTCCGATGCTTTGCGACCCCATGGACTGCAGCACGCCAGGCCTCCCTGTCCATCACCAACTCCCGGAGTTTATTCAAACTCATGTCCATGGAGTCAGTGATGCCATCCAACCATCTCATCCCCTGTCGTCCCCTTCTCCTCCTGCCCCCAATCTTTCCCAGCATCACGATCTTTTCATATGAGTCAGTCCTTCCCATCAGGTGGCCAAAGTATTGGAGTTTCACCTTCAGCATCAGTCTTCCAATGACTATTCAGGATTAATTTGCTTTAGGATGGACTGGTGGTATCTGCTTACAGTCCAAGGGACTCTCAAGAGTCTTCTCCAACACCACAGTTCAAAAGCATCAATTCTTCAGTGTTCAGCTTTCTTTATAGTCTACCTCTCACATCCATACATGACTACTGGAAAAACCATAGCTTTGACTAGACAGACCTTTGTTGGCAAAGTAATGTCTATGCTTTTTAATATGCTGTCTAGGTTGGTCAAAGCTTTTCTTCAAAGGAGCACATGTCTTTTAATTTCATGGCTGCAGTCACCATCTTGCAGAGATTTTGGAGCCCAAGAAAATAAAGTCTCTCATTGTTTCCATATCTATTTGCCATGAAGTGATGGGACCAGATGCCATGATCTTAGTTTTCTGAATGTTGAGTTTTAAGCCAACTTTTTCACTCTCCTATTTTACTTTCATCAAGAGGCTCTTTAGTTCTTCACTTTCTGCCATAAAGGTGGTGTTATCTGCATATCTGAGGTTATTGATATTTTTCACAGTAATCTTGATTCTAGCTTGTGCTTCACCCAGCCCAGCATTTTACATGATGTCCTCCGCACATAAGTTAAATAAGCAGGATGACATTATCCAGTCTTGAAATATTCCTTTCCCAATTTGGAACCAGTCTGTTGTTCCATGTCCAGTTCTAACTGTTGCTTCTTGACCTGCATACAGATTTCTTAGGAGGCAGGTCAGGTGGTCTGGTAATCCCATCTCATGAAGAATTTTCCACAGTCTGTTGTGATGTACACAAAGGCTTTGTCATAGTCAATAAAGCAGAAGTAGATGTTTTTCTGGAACTCTCTTGGTTTTTTGATGATCCATTGGGTGTTGGCAATTTGATCTCTGGTTCCTCTGCCTTTTCTAAATCTAGCTTGAACATCTTGAAGTTCTGGGTTCATGTACTGTTGAAGCCTGGCTTGGAGAATTTTGAGCATTACTTAGCTAGTGTGTGAGATTAATGCAATTGTGTGGTAGTTGGAACATTCTTGGCATTGCTCTTCTTTGGGATTGGAATGAAAACTGACCTTTTCCAGTTCTGGCCACTGCTGAGTTTTCCAGATTTGCTGGCATATTGAGTGCAGCACTTTCACAGCATCATCTTTCAGGATTTGAAATAGCTCTACTGGAATTCCATCACCTCCACTAGCTTTGTTCATAGTGATGCTTTCTAAGACCCACTGGACTTCACATTCCAGGATATCTGGCTCTAGGTGAGTGATCACACCATTATGGTTATCTGGGTCATGAAAATCTTTTTTGTATAGTTCTTCTGTGTATTCTTGCCACCTCCTAACATCTTCTGCTTCTGTTAGGTCCATACCATTCTGTCCTTTATTGAGTCCATCTTTGCATGAAATGTTCCCTTGGTATCTCTAATTTTCTTGAAGAGATCTCTAGCCTTTTCCATTCTATTGTTTTCCTTTATTTCTTTGCATTGATTGCTGAGGAAGGCTTTCTTATGTCTCCTTGCTATTCTTTGGAATTCTGCATTCAGATGCTTATATCTTTCCTTTTCTCTTCTCTTCTTTTCTCAGCTATTTGTAAGGCCTCCTCAGACAACCATTTTGTCTTTTTGCATTCCTTTTTCTTGGGGATGGTCTTGATCACTGCCTCTTGTACAATGTCATGAACTTCTGTCCATAGTTCTTCAGGCATTCTCTCTGTCAGATCTAATCCCTTGAATCTATTTCTCACTTCCACTGTATAATCGTAAGGGATTTGATTTAGGTCATACCTGAATGGTCTAGTGGTTTTCCCTACTTTGTTTAAGTCTGAATTTGGCAATAAGGAGTTCATGATCTGAGCCACAGTCAGCTCCCTGTCTGGTTTTTGCTGACTGTATAGAACTTCTCCATCTTTGGCTACAAAGAATATAATAAATCTGATTTCGATGTTGATCATCTGGTGATGTCCATGTGTAGAGTCTTCTTTTGTGTTGTTGGAAGAGGGTGTTTGCTATGACCAGTACGTTCTCTTGGCTGAACTCTGTTAGCCTTTGACTTGCTTCATTTATACTCCAAGGCCAAATTTGCCTGTTACCCCAGGTATCTCTTGACTTTCTAATTTTGCATTCCAACCCCCTGTAATGAAAAGGACATCTTTTTGGGGTGTTAGTTCTAGAAGGTCTTGTAGGTCTTCATAGAACCAACCATTCAACTTCAGCTTCTTCAGCGTTACTGATTGGGGCATAGACTTGGATTACTGTGATATTGAATAGTTGGCCTTGGAAATGAACAGAGATCATTCCGTCGTTTTTGAGATTGCACCTAAGTACGGCATTTTGGACTCTTTTGTTGTCTATGATGGCTACTCCATTTCTTCTAAGGGATTCCTGCGTGCAGTAGTAGATATAATGGTCATCTGAGTTAAATTCACCCATTCCAGTCCATCTTAGTTCACTGATTCCTAAAATGTCGACGTTCACTCTTGCCATCTCCTGTTTGACCACTTCCAATTTGCCTTGATTTGTGGACCTAACATTCCAGATTCCTATGAAATATTTTTCTTACATCTGACTTTACTTCCATCACCAGTCACATCCACAACTGGGTATTGTTTTACTTTGGCTCCGTCTCTTCATTCTTTCTGGGGTTATTTCTCCACTGATCTCCGGTAGCATCTTGGGCACCTACTGGCCTAGAGAGTTCCTCTTTCAGTGTCCTATAACTTTGTGCCTTTTCATTCTCTGCATGGGTTTCTCAAGGCAAGAATACTGAAGTGGTTTGCCATTTCCTTCTCCAGTGGACCATGTTTTGTCAGAACTTCCACCTTGACCCGTCCATCTTGGGTGGCCCTACACAGCATGGCTCATGGTTTCATTGAGTTAGACAAGGCTATGGTCCGTGTCATCAGTTTGATTAGTTTTCTGTGATTGTGGTTTTCATTCTGTCTGCCCTCTGATGGAGAAGGATAAAAGGCTTATGGAAGCTTCCTGATGGGAGAGACTGACTGAGGGGAAAACTGGGTCTTGTTCTGATGGGTGGGGCCATGCTCAGTAAATCTTTAATCCAATTTTCTGTTGATGGGTGGGGTGTGTTCTCTCCCTGTTGTTTGACCTGAGATCAAATAAGGTGGAGGTGATGAAGATAATGGTGACCTCCTTCAAAAGGTCCCAAGCACACACTGCTGCACTCAGTGCCCCTGACCCTGCCACGGGCCATTGCCAACCCACGCCTCCACTGGACACTCCTGGACATGGGCAAGTCTGGGTCAGTCTCTTGTGGGGTCACTGCTCCTTTCTCCGGGTCCTGGTGTGCATAAGGTTTTGTTTGTGCCCTCCAAGAGTCTATTTCCCAGCCCTGTGTAAGTTCTGGTGGCTCTATGGTGGGTCAATGGTGACCTGCTCAGGGCCGGCGGCCGCGAGGAGCAACCCGAGGAGTGGTGGCTGGGCAGTCACAGGAGAGCCTAGAAGAGCTATCCTACGCTGAAGGTCAGGAATGGTGGTGGTAAAGAGATACCCCTCGTCCAAGGTAAGGAGCAGTGGTTGTGCTTTGCTGGAGCAGTCATGAAGAGATACCCCATGCCCAAGGTAAGAGAAACCCAAGTGAGATGGTAGGTGTTGCAGGAGGGCATCAGAGGGCAAACACAGTGAAAACATACTCACAGAAAACTAGTCAATCTAATCACACTAGGACCACAGCCTTGTCTAACTCAATGAAGCCAAGCCATGACTGCGGGGCAACCCAAGACGTGTGGGTCATGGTGGAGAGGTCTGACAGAATGTGGTCCACTGGAGAAGGGAATGGCAAGCCACTTCAGTATTCTTGCCTTGAGAACCCCATGAACAGTATGAAAACGCAAAATGATAGGATAGCAAAAGAGAATCTCCCCAGGTCATTAGGTGCCCAATATGCTACTGGAGATCAGTGGAGAAATAACTCCAGAAAGAATGAAGGGATGGAGCCAAAGCAAAAACAATACCCAGTTATGGATGTGACTGGTGATAGAAGCAAGATCCGATGCTGTAAAGAGCAATATTGCATAGGAACCTGGAATGTCAGGTCCATGAATCAAGGCAAATTGGAAGTGGTCAAACAAGAGATGGCAAGGGTGATCTCTGGTTCCTCTGCCTTTTCTAAAAGCAGCTTGAACATCTGGAAGTTCATGGTTCACGTATTGCTGAAGCCTGGCTTGAAAAAATTTGAGCGTTACTTTACTAGCATGTGAGATGAGTGCAACTGTGCAGTAGTCTGAGCATTCTTTGTCACTGCCTTTCTTTGGGATTGGAATGAAAACTGACCGTTTCCAATCCTGTGGCCACTGTTGAGTATTCCAAATTTGCTGGCATATTGAATGCAGCACTTTAACAGCATCATCTTTCAGTCACTTCAGTTCAGTTGCTCAGTCGTGTCCAACTCTTTGCGACCCCATGAATCACGGCATGCAAGGCCTCCCTGTCCATCACCATATCCCAGAGTTCACTCAGACTCACGTCCATTGAGTTAGTGATGCCATCCAGCCATCTAATCCTTGGTTGTACCCTTCTCCTCCTGCCCCCAATCTCTCCCAGCATCAGAGTCTTTTCCAATGAGTTAACTCTTTGCATGAGGTGATCAAAGTACTGGAGCTTCAGGTATAGCATGATTCCTTCCAAAGAAATCCCAGGGTTGATCTCCTTCAGAATGGACTGGTTGGATCTCCTTGCAGGATTTGCAATAGCTCAACTGGAGTTCCATCATCTGCACTAGCTTTGTTCATAGTAATGCCTTCTAAGGCCCACTTGACTTCACATTCCAGGATATCTGGCTCTAAATGAGTGATCACACCATTGTGATTATCTGGGTTGTGAAGATCTTTTTTGTACAGTTCTTCTGTGTATTCCTGCCACCTCTTCTTAATATCTTTTGCTTCTGTTAGGTCCATACCATTTCTGTCCTTTATCAAGCCCATCTTTGCATGAAATGTTCCCTTGGTATCTCTAATTTTCTTGAAGAAACCTCTAGTCTTTTCCAGTCTGTTGTTTTCCTCTATTTCTTTGCATTGCTCGCTGAAGAATGCTTTCTATCTCTTCTTGCTATTTTTTTTGAACTCTGCATTCAGATGCTTATATGTTTCCTTTTCTCCTTTGCTTTTCACTCTCTTCTTTTCTCAGCTATTAGTAATGCCTCCCCAGATAGCCATTTTGCTTTTTTGCATTTCTTTTCCATGGGGATGGTCTTGTCCCCTGTCTCCTGTAGTGTCACGAACCTCATTCCATAGTTCATCAGGCCCTCTATCAGATCTAGGCCCTTAAATCTATTTCTCACTCCCACTATATCATCATAAGGGATTTGGCTGAGGTCATACCTGAATGGTCTAGCGGTTTTCCCTACTTTCTTCAGTTTAAGTCTGAATTTGGTAATAAGGAGTTCATGATCTGAGCCTTAGTCAGCTCCTGGTCTTGTTTTTGTTGACTGTATAGTGCTTCTCCATCTTCGGCTGCAAAGAATATAATCAATCTCATTTAGGTTTTTTGGATTACAATTACGGAAAATGACTCATATCCTTATAGCAATGTGCCAATGTTTCTAGCATAGCATAACAAAATTTTAATTAATCTGTATTTTTCCCAATTAGTTGAGCATAGCAGAACATTTAGTATTTAATTTTTCACCAGGATTCTTTCAAATGAGGAAATAAACTGTGAAAAAATAATTTGGTATTCTACAATAAAAAAAAAATGCAGCCAATCATCCTCCCTGGATATTTTACAACTAATCTTCAAGATAAGCTTCATTCAATCAAGGTATCTATGACACTGAAAAAGTTAGATTCACAACTAAAAGAACACACGTCCCTTGCATATATGCAACTACTGGAACTAAGAGAAAAAGTTAAGCAATAATAATTAAGAATATGATTTTTAATTTAATAGATTAAAAATAAATCATATATGAAATTTAAAAATGAATTTTATTTAGCACAATTTGATTATAGAAGGGGAAAATTCATGTTGAATAAATTACATTTAATATAAAAATATACGTTTTGATTTTATAAGGGACTGAAAGTAAATTATTTTCAATTTTAAGCACAGGTTTAAAAGATTGTTGAGAATGAACCTGTTCTTACTACTGAAAAGCTTGGTTTTAAGGAAAGCTGTACAAGACAAAATATGTGCATGTACAGAGCAGAGTACTTGTTGAACATATTGAATTTGATACTCATAGGAATGGCCTCAACTGTGCTGATAGTAACAACATTTTCTTTTAATGATTGAGAGGTTAGACCTGCATCAGAACAATTAAATATGGCATTTCTGGTATTTTGTCCCAAACACTGTGAGTTTCAGTGAATAGCTTGTTGTCCATTTGCACTCCCATTGTCTTATTTTAACTTTCAACTATCTCTCAACTTCAATATTTTTAGTGTTCTTCTAACAGCTTCCACCTCATCCCATCCTCTGATTCTCTCTGTATATAATCCTTAGAAAATTATTTGAGCAATATTAAAATTTTATGCCACTGTCCTATTTAAAATTCTTTGCTGCTGCTGCTGTTGCTAAGTCACTTCAGTCGTGTCCAACTCTGTGCGACCCCATAGACTGCAGCCCACCAGGCTCCCCCGTCCCTGGGATTCTCCAGGCAAGAACACTGGAGTGGATTGCCATTTCCTTCTCCAATGCATGAAAGTGGAAAGTGAAAATTGAAAGTGAAGTCACTCAGTCGTGTCCAACTCTTTCGGACCCCATGGACTGCAGCCTACCAGGCTCCTCCTTCCACGGGGTTTTCCAGGCAAGAGTACTGGATCACCAGGCTCCCCCGTCCCTGGGATTCTCCAGGAAAGAACACTGGAGTGGATTGCCATTTCCTTCTCCAATGCATGAAAGTGGAAAGTGAAAATTGAAAGTGAAGTCACTCAGTCGTGTCCAACTCTTTCGGACCCCATGGACTGCAGCCTACCAGGCTCCTCCTTCCACGGGGTTTTCCAGGCAAGAGTACTGGAGTAGGGTGCCATTAGTGATTCCTTATTATATGTAGGATAAAGTTCAAACATTTTTGCAGAACATCCAGTAACCTTTATGAATGGACACTTGCCTACCATATTTTTTGTCTCCTTCTTCAACATTCTCCCCTTAGTCACCCTTCACTATAAATAGGTCTAACTAATTTGTGGGGCCAGTGTAAAACTTTTTCTCAAATTTTACTAACACTTTCAAAATGGTGATGATAGATTATTAAAATACCAGGCCCTTCTGAGTGGGGAGCCATGTGCAGCTACACAGAAAAATAGCCCTGATTTCAGCTACTGCAAATGATTTACAATTTCCTGAATATTTCCATTCATTTATCTCTGATGTACCTTTGTATAATCTGTGCTTTTTGTTATAATACATCTTCCCTCATATTTTTAAAGGTTTTTCAACTAGGTTAAAAATGTTTCCTCTTCTAGAGTTCCATAACACCTGGGACATGAACTTGTTATAATATATTCCAGATTACTACTACATGTTTACATTTGTTTACAAATCTGTCTCCTTCAACAGTCTCTCAAAATGTTTAGGGCAGAGATCATATCTTTATTCATCTGTATGTCTTCAGCTTCATCTCAAGATCTACTACAGAAAAGGTGTTCTTGAAAGTAGATGCAACATTTATGTGGCTTAGTTTCTGCAGTGTGAAATGGAAATAACTAGCAGAAAGTAAAGAACTGATTTAGTATCAGAATTGCTTGAATGATAGTACCAATGTATCATTAAAAAGCTCTTTACTTAATCACTTTGCTGTGCTCATGTACAAATATCTATGGGGCTTCTTTCAGTGACATTTGCAGACAAAATGAGGAATATGATCCAACATATTTTTATTGGGCCAATGGGGGAAAATGTGTGATGGTTGATGCCTTTGTCTTCTGTTAAACTGACAGGGTGACAATATCTGAGATTAGGCATTTATCATTTTAGTCTGTACCTCACTAATCACATTTCATTTGCTAAGGGGACAGAGGATGGTTTTGACAAAACTTGTGACTATAAACATTACAGGTCTAGTTATAAAAAACATTTCAAATGTTATATCTTTGAGAAGCAAAATATTCACACAAAAGTAGACAGAATACAGAGGTTTGTGAGAAGGAAATCCAGTGTTTGTTGTGAAGGAAAGGTAGGTACTAGATTCTGGAGCATTGAGATTTCTGTATATTACTGAATTTAAAGTCTTTCTGAAAGGCCTTTGTTTTAAATATCTTTACTTAAAAATGTGTGTGCTTTACATTACGATGAGATTCTGACTTATGCCAAGGAAGAAAGACCAGAAATACAGGGTCCTTTTGATACATACTTTTGTTGGATATAATGCCCTGCCACACTTGTATAAGAATCTCAGGTTTCTAGGGATGTCTGAACAAAAATCTTATTGTTAGGAACGCCCTTATCTTCATAGATCAAATTTTGCTTTATGATGATCAGCAGAAAATGCATTTACCATGATTCAAAACCATAATATCTCAAAGCTCCTCACAAAGGGCTTCAGGAAATATGCATGTACACAGTGATATAGAAATATAACCTCTGCTATCTGTGATTTAATTGATATGTATTCTGTTGAGCTTATTGAGATTCTAGATTGTAACTTCTTCCATTTGGATCTACTTTGGAGAGGGACAAAGCATTCATTCTGCCAGGAATGATCTTAACTACTAGTTAAGGAAATGGTGGAGTCTATTGGGCAGCCACGAGTAACAGTAAATGATCCCAATAAAGGAAAGAGATATTGAAAAATAAGATGGTTTACCTTCATAATTTTGCCCAGAGTCACACTAAGGTTCCTGTATCTGAATGCCTAAGGGAACTTGCACATAGACCCAGAGTAAGAAGGAGAACTTTGAGACCTGTTGTAGACTGTTTCCTCAAAAAACTCATTTGTTAAAATAAATGTAGTGGGGCCTTTGGAAGGTATTAATACTGGCGTAATGAGAGTAGAGCAGTCATGAATGTAATAGTATCTTTATAAAAGAGATACAGAGAGTTCCCTTGCCCCTTTTACCATGTGTAAATATATTTAGGATGAACCATGAATGAACAGAAAAATGTCTCTTTACTAGACAATATGCTGGAGTCTTAACTTTGGACCTATATCTTCTCAAATTATGAGAATTAAATTGTTTAAGCCATGTTTTGCTATCTCGCATACAGGTTTATCATTACCATCTTTCTAAATTCCATATATATGTGTAAGTATACTGTATTGAATGTTCAATATTTTTGCTAGAGGAACCTCATTGACAGATAACTCACTAATTGCCCAGGCAATCAATTTTACCTTCATTTTCCCTAAAAACATTGAAAAATTTTCTCCTAATTTAGGTTATGTGGTAATACAAGTTTTACTGCTATTCCACGTCTCAGTTCTTCAGCTATTTAAGACAGATATTAAAGCACTTGGATATCTCATTACCCTAAGTTTAAATTTCTGTTAATTCTTTTTACTTTGACATGACTTTTCACCCATATATTATGCCTGAATTTTCCTATTCTTTTTATAAAATTTTACCAAAGTATAGTTTAATTATAATATCACTTTACTTTTGCCCATACAATATAGTGATTTGATAGTTTCATATATTTTGCTCCATATAAAATTATTATAAAATATTGGCTGTATTCCCTGAGCTGTACATTGCATCCTTGTGTATTATTTATTTTATATCTTGTAGTTTGTACCTCTTAATTCCCTTCTACCATCTTGCCCCTTTCCTCACCCCTCTTCCCACTGCTAAACACTAGTTTGTTTTCTGTATCTGTCTATTTATGCATTTTTATACTTCTCTGTTTTAAATTTCAGAATCACATGTAAGTGAAACATATAATATTTTTCTTTCTGACTAAACAGTAACTTCCAGGTCCACTCATGATGTTTCAAGTGGGAAAAATTTGCTCTTTTTCCATATAAATTATATTCTATAATATATATTATATATATTATATTATATTATATATATTATATATATAATGGAAAAGTGAAAAAGTGAAAGTGTTAATCATACAGTCATCTAACAACTGCAGTGCAACCCCACAGATGGTTTCCTGCCAGGCTCCTCTGTCCATGGAATTCCCCAGGCAAGAATACTGGCGTGTGTAGCCATTCCCTTCTCCAGGGGATCTTCCCAACACAGGGATCAAACTCAGCTCTCCCACGTTGAAGACAGATTCTTATCATTTGAGCTACTTGGAAGCCTTATATATGTATATATGTATACACACACACACACACACGCACACACACATATGTATATATGCCATGACTTTATTTATTCATATATGATGTGCACTTATGTTGCTTTCATATCTTGGCTATGGTAAATAATGCTATGAACACTGAAATGCATATATCTTTTCAGATCAGTGTGTTTGTTTCTTTGGATATACATTCAGTAGTGGAACTGCTGGATTTATTAATGTTGGCTATATTTTTAATTTTTAGGAATCCCCATAATGTTTTCCATAGTGGCTGTAACAATTTACATCCCCAATAGTGTACTATAGTTCCCTTTTCTTCATATCCTCACCAACACCTGTTTTTTGTGATCTTTTTCATAATAGCCATTCTGACAGATGTGACATGATACCTCATTGCTGTTTTCATTTACATTTTCCTAATAATTAGTGATGCTGACTTTTTTTATGTGCCTTTTGGTCATCCACATATCTTCCTTGAGAAAATGCTTACTCAGGTCCTCTGCCAAGTTTTTAATTAGATTGTTTGTGTTTTTTTACATTGAGTTGTATGAGTTATTTATATTTATTTAATATTAACTTCTTATCAGACATTGTCTTCTCCTATTAATGTGTGACTTTTCATTTTTCTCTTAGTTACCTTCTCTTTGCAAAACTTTTCAGTTTGATTAGGTTCCATTTGTTTGTTTTTGCTTTGTTTCCTTGTCTGGGAAGACAGATCCAATTTTTTCCCCCTAATATCTATGTCAAAGTGTTAAAGCTTATATTTTGTTCTAGAAATTTTATGATTTGTTGTCTCATATTTAGATCTTTGATTTTATTTTTGTATGTGGTGTGGAGAATCATCTTTTTTCTACATGTAGCTGTCCAGTTTTCTCAATGCCTCTTACTGAAGAAACTATCTTTCTCCATTGTATATTCTTGCCTCTTCTATCACATATTAATTGACCATATATGTTTATTTCTGGGCTTCCTATTCTCTTCCATTTATATATGTGTCTGCTTTTGTGCCAATGCAATACTCTTTTGATTATTGTTACTTTGTAGCATAGTGAAATCAGGGAGCATAAAACTTCAGCTTTGTTCTTTTATTCCAAGATTGCTTTGAAATTTAGTTTTTTTTATTGCATACACATTTTAAGAGTATTAGTTGCAGTTCTATGAAACTTAATATTGATATTTTGATAAGTATTGCATTGAATCTATAGATTGCTTTGTATAGTGTAGACATTTTAAAAATATTGAGCCATAGGAATGATGTTACTTTCAAGTGTCCTATAATGTCTAAATAGTATATAACAGCTATAGAAGCTGTTAGATGATGGATGAATGCATAGATGGATGGAAAGATTACAGATAGGTGGGGAAATAAACATAAAAATAAATGGAAAATCAATATAAATTAAAAAATAACTCTTCCATTTCTTAAACTCAAGATATATTTCCATTTATATGCATTGTCTTTAATTTGCTTCATCTGTGTCTGAAGTTTTTAGAATATACATCTTTAACCTCAAATTTATTCCTAGATATTTTATTACTTTTGATATGGTTGCAAAAGTAATTGCTTTCCTGATTTCTCTTTCTAATGTTTCATTATTAATGTATAGAATAACAACAAATATATGCACAGTAATCTTGTATACTGTGACTTCACTGTATTAACTTATTAATTCTAAGTTTTTTGGTGGAGAGTTTAGGGTTATCTATATACAGTATTCAGCTTCCCAGGTGGCACTAATGATAAAGAACTCAGCTGCCAATGCAGGTAGATATGAGATGTGGATTTGATCCTTGGGTTGGGAAGATCCACTGGAGGATGGCACAGGAACCCACTCCAGTGTTCTTACCTGGAAAATCCCATGGACAGAGGAGCCTGGTAGACTATGGTCCATAGGGTCACAAAGAGTCAGACACAACTGAAGCAACTTAGCACACACACATATATAGTATCATGTCAGCTGTAAATACCAGGAGTTTTACTTCTTGACATCCAATTTGGATACCTTTTATTTCTTTATCTTATCTCATTACTACAGGTAGTATTTCCAATACTATGCTAAGCAGAAAAGACATCATTGTGTACCCTTTTCATATTATTTATCTTAGAGGAAAATGTTTTGGTTTTTCTCATTGTGTGTAATGATTTTGCCATTCAGTTCAGTTCAGTTGCTGAGTCATGTCTGACTCTTTGTGACTCCATGGACTGTAGCACGCCAGGCTTCCCTGTCCATCACCAACTCACAGAGTTTACTGAAACTCATGTCCATCCAGTCAGTGATGCCATCCAAGCATCTCATCCTCTGTCATCCCCTTCTCCTCCTGCCTTCAACTTTTCCCAGCATTAAGGTCTTTTCCGATGAGTCAGTTTTTCACATTAGGTGGCCAAAATATTGGAGTTTCAGCTTCAGCATAAGTCCTTCCAATGAGTATTTCAGGACTGATTTCCTTTAGGGTTGACTGGTTGGATCTCCTTGCAGTCCAAGAGACTCTGAAGAATCTTCTCCAACACCACAGTTCAAAAGCACCAATTCTCCAGCACTCAGCTTTCTTTATAGTCCTACTGTTACATCCATACATGATTACTATAGTTTTGACTAGACAAACCTTTGTTGGCAAAGTAATGTCTCTGCTTTTTAATAGCCTTTATAGTGCTGAGATATGTTCCCTATATGTCCATTCAGTTGAGAATTTTTATCATTTAGGGAAAAAAAGGATGCTGAATTTTGTCAAGATTTTTTTCTGCATCTACTGAGATGGTCATGTGATATTTACCCATTGTGTTGTTAAAGTGGTGTATCAAGTTGAATGGTTTGCAGTTATTGGACTATCTTTGGGTAAATCCACTTGAACATGTATTGTTCAATTCAGTTTGTGAATATTTGTTTAAGAAGTTTTACATTGTTCAAATATACTGACTTACAATTTTTGATGTGCTATCAAGGTAAGGCTAGCCTCATAGATTGAGTTTGGCAGTATTCTTTCTTTTCCAAATTTTGAAATAGTTTGAGAAAGATAGATATTAACACATCTTTAAGTGTTTTATATCTCCTCTGTGAAGCTGTCTGGTTCTGAATATTTGTGTGCTGAGAGTTTTAATATTGAATAAATTTTAGTACTAGTGAGTAATCTGCTTATATATCTATGTCTTTTGATTCACTTTTTAAAAGATAGGTTCTGGAGATTTAGCCATTTATTCTATTCTGTGCAGCATTTTAGTAAATACCTATTCATAATATTCTTTGTGATATATGTATTTTTGTGATAATTGTTATAACTTCTCTTCTTTCATTTCTCATTGTTGTTATCATTTAGCCACTCAGTCATGTCCCACTCTGCAACACCATGGACTGAAGCATGCATTACAGGGTTCCCTGTCCTTCAAAATCTTATGGAGCTTGAGCAAACTCACGTCCATTCACTCAGTGATATCATTCAACACTCTTGTCCACTGCCTTCAATACATTCTCCTGCTGCCTTCAAACCCTTCTCCTCCTGCCTTCAATTTTTCCTAGCATCAAGGTTTTTTCTAACATGTCAGCTCTTAGTGTTAGGTGGCCAAAGTATTGGAGATACAGCTACAGCATTAGTCTTTCCAAAGAATATTCAGGACTAATTTTCTTTAGAATTGACTGATTTGATATCTTTGATGTCCAAAGGACTCTCAAGAGTCTTATCCAACATCACAGTTCAAAAGCATCAGTTATTTGGCACTCAGCCTTCTTTATGGTCCAACAGCCTTCTTATGGTCCATGACTACTGGGAAAAAAAAAAAAAAAACATAACTATGACTAGCTGGATTCTTATTGGCAAAGTAATATCTATGCTTTTTAATATGTTGTCTAGGTTGTCATAGCTTTTCTTCCAAGGGGCAAGGGTATTTTAATTTCATGGCTGCAGTCACCATCTGCAGTGATTTTGGAGCCCCAGAAAGGAACTCTGTCAATGTTTCCATTTTTCCCCATCTATTTGCCATGAAGTGATGGGGCCTGATGCCATGATCTTACTTTTTTGAATGTTGAGTTTTAAGCCAGCATTTTCACTCTCTTCTTTCACCTTCAACAGGAGGCTCTTTAATTCCTCTTCACTTTCTGCCATAAGGATGCTGTTATCTGCGTATCTGAGGTTATTGGTATTTCTTCTGTCAATCTTGATTCCAGGTTGCGTTTGATCCGGCTGGCATTTCACGTGATGTACTCTACATATAAGTTAAATAAGCAGAGTGACAATATACAACCTTGAGGTAGTCCTTTGCCAATTTGGAACCAGTCCATTGTTCCATGTCTGGTTTTAACTGTTGCTTTTTGACCTGTATATAGGTTTCTCAGGATGCATTTAAGGTGGTCTGGTATTCCCATCTCCTTAAGATTTTTGCACAATTTGTTGTGATCCACACCGTCAAAGGCTTTAGCATAGTCAATGAGGCAGAAATAGATGTTTTCTACTGGAATTCCCTTGTTTTTTCTATGACTCAAAGGGTGTTGGCAATTTGGCTTCTGATTCCTCTGTCTTTTCTAAATCCAGTGTGAACATCTGGGAATTCCTGGTTTACATACTGTTGTAGCCTAGCTTAGAGAATTTTGAGCATTGCTTTGTTAGCCTGTGAAATGAGTGCAATTGTGCAGTAGTTTGAATATTCTTTTACATTGCTTTTCTTTGATATTGGAATGAAAACTGACCTTTATCAGTCCTGTGGCCACTGCTGAGTTTCCCAAATTTGCTGGCATCTTGAGTACAGTGCTTTCACGGAATCATCTTTTAGAAATTGAAATAGTTCAGCCGGAATTCCATCATCTCCACTAGCTTTGTTCATAGTGATGCTTCCTAAGGCTCACTTGACTTCAGACTCCAGGATTTATGGCTCTAGGTGAATGATATAACCATTATAGTTATCTGAGTAATTAAGATGTTTTTTGCTTAGTTCTTCTTTGTATTCTTTCCACCTGTTCTTAATCTCTTCTGCTTCTGTCCATACCCTTTCTGTCCTATATTATGCTCATTTTTGTAGGAAATATTCCCTTGGTATCTCTACTTTTCTTGAAGAGATCTCCAGTCTTTTCTATTCTATTGTTTTCCTTTATTTCTTTGCATTGATCAATGAGGAAGTCTTTATTATCTCTCCTTCCCATTCTTTGGAACTCCCCATTCAAATGGGCATATCTTTCCTTTTCTCCCTTGACTTTAGCTTCTCTTCTTTCTCAGCTATTTGTCAGGCCTCCTCAGACAAGCATTTTGCCTTTTTACATTTATTTTTCTTGCAGATGGTATTGATCACTGCCTCCTGTACAACAGGCACTTTATCATATTGCATCCCTTGAATCTATTTTTATTTCCACTGTGTAATCATAAGGCATTTTATTTAGGTTATACCTGAATGGGATAGTGGTTTTCCTACTTTCTTCCATTTAAGACTGAATTTTGCAATAAGGAGTTTATGATCTGAGCTGCATTCAGCTCCTGGTCTTGGTTTTGCTGGCTGTATAGAGCTTCTCCATCTTCTGCTACAAAGAGCATAATTCATCTGTTTTCAGTATTGACCATCTGGTGATGTCCATGTGTAGAGTCATCTCTTGTGTTGTTGGAAGATGGTGTTTGCTATGACCAGTGTGTTCTCTTGACAAACTCTGTCAGCCTTTGCTCTGCTTCATTTTGTACTCCAAGGCCAAATTTGCCTGTTACTCCAGGTATCTCTTGACTTCTTACTTTTGCATTCCAGTTCCCTATGATGAAAAGGACATCTTTTTGGGTGTTAGTTCTAGAGGGTCTTGCAGGTCATCAAAAAACCATTCAAGTTCAACTTCTTCAACATTAATAGTGGGGCATAGATGTAGATTACTGTGATATTGAGTCATTTTCCTCAAAAGGATCAGAAATCATTCTGTCATTTTCGAGATTGCACCCAAGTACTACATTTTGAACTCCTGTTGACTCTGAGGGCTACTCCATCTCTTCTAAGTTATTTTTGCCCACTGTAGTAGACATAATGGTCATCTGAATTAAATTCTCCAATTCCAGTCCATTTTGTTTCACATATTCCTAAAATGTCATCCCTAAAATATATATTCCCTTGGTATCTCTAATTTTCTTTAAAATATCTCTTGTTTTTCCTTTTCTATTGTTGTCCTCTATTTCTTTGCACTGATCACTTAGGAAGACTTTCTTATCTCTTCTTGCTATTCTTTGGAACTGTGTTCAGTTAGATATATATTTCCTTTTCTCTTTGTCTTTTGCTTCTCTTCTTTTCTCAGCTATTTGTAAACCCTCCTTAGACAATCATTTTTACTTTTTGCATTTCTTTTTCTTGGGGATGGTTTTGATCACTGCCTCCTATACAATGCTACAAAACTCCATCCATATTTCTTCAGTCACTCTATTTGATCTAATCCCTTGAATCAAATTTTAACTTTCACTGTATAATCATAATAAACTTGCTTCAGGTTATGGAGATCCAACTAGTCCATACTAAAGGAGATCAGTCCTGGGTGTTCATTGGAAAGACTGATGCTAAAGCTGAAACTCCAATACTTTGGCCACCTCATGTGAAGTGTTGACTCATTGGGAAATATCCTGATGCTGGGAGGGATTGGGGGCAGGAGGAGAAGGGGACGACAGAGGATGAGATGGCTGGATGGCATCACCGACTCGATGGACATGAGTTTGAGTAAACTCCAGGAGTTGGTGATGGACATTGAGGCCTGGCGTTCCATGATTAATGGGGTCACAAAGAGTCAGACACAACTGAGAGACTGAACTGAATTGAACTGATACCTGAATGACCTAGCAGTTTTCCCTCTTTTCTTGTGATGACCCTGTTTAAAGGTTTATCAATTTTGTTTATCTTTTTTTAAAAAATAGCTCTTTGTGGCATTGATTTTTTTTCTTTTAGTTTTTAGTCTATTTTATTCAATTTCTCACTGATCTTTATTATTTTCTTCCTTACCTTCATTTTGAACTTTTTTTTTCCAGTTTCTTCAGCTGGGAAGTTAGGCAGTTTGGGATTTTCCTGATTTATTGAGTTAGATTGTATTGCTATACTTTTCTCTCTTTGAAATAATTTTGCACTCTCTTGAAGATTTTTATTTTTTTGTTGTTTGTCTTAAAGTATTTTCTGATTTCATATTTTAATTTTTTTAAGCTATTCCTTTTTCAGTACCATATTTCTACTTTTTTTTTTTTGTATCTGAGTATTTTTTTTTTGCCATTTCCCCCCTATAGTTGATTTCTAGTTTTTTTTTTTTTTAATGTTCTAGTCAGAAAATGTCTTTACAGAAATTCTGTCTTCTTAAGTTTGTTGATATTTATTTATGGCCGAACATGTGATGTATTCTAGAGAAACTTCACTCTTCACAATTGAAAAGAATGTGGGAGATTTCCCTGCTGGTCCAATCATTAAGAATCCTCCTTCCAATGCAGGGGATATGGATTTGATCCCTGGTAAAGGTACTAATATTTCACACACGTCAGTGGAGGCAACTAAGCCCACATGCCACAACTAGAGATCCCACGTGTTCCAACTATTGAGCCTGTATACTCCAGAGTCTGTGTTTGACATAGAGAGAAACCTGTGAACCACAGCTAGAGAAGCCTTCACACCACAAAGAACAGTCTGTGTGCCACAGTGAAATATACTGCATTGCACAATAAAGATCCTGTGTGCCATAACTAAGACTTGATACAGCCAAATAATTTTTTTTAAAGAAAAGAATGTGTATTCTACTATTTTTGAATGGGATGTTCTATAGATATCCATTAAGTTCAAACAGTCTAATATGTCATTTAAGTCCACTGTTTCTTATTGATTTTCTGTCTGAGTGATCCATTCATTGATTTAAGTGGGGTATTAAATTCACCTCTCTCTGCTGATGCCCAGTCATATCCTACTCTTTGTGACCCCATGAACTATAGCCCACCAGATTCTTCTGTCTATGGGGTTTCCCAGGCTAGAATACTGGAGTGAGTTGACATTTCTTCCTCCAATTAAAGCCCCCTACAGTTTTTCTATTACTATCAATTTCTCCCATTATGTCTGTTAATATATTTTGTGTTCCTATATAATTATGCACTCTTATATTAGCTGCAAGAGCTTTCCAGGTGGCACAGTGGTGAAGAATCCGCCTGCCATTGCAGGAGACACAGGTTCAATCTCTGGGCTACAAAGATACCCTGGAGTAGGAAATGGCAACCCACTTTAGTATTCTTTCCTGGAAAATTCCATGGACAAAGGGAGCCTGGTATGTTCCATGGAGTCGCAAAGAGTCAGACATGACTGAGTCACATGCACATTAGCTGCATACATGATAACAAACGTTATATCATCTTTTATTGACATATTCATCATTTTATAATCCACTTTTGTCTTGTATTACAGCTGTTTTAAATGCTACTTGTCTGATATGAGTTCCACTGTGTCAACTTTCTTTTTGTTTTCATTTGCTTGGCATTTTATTTTATCCCCTCACTCTTAGTATGTATGTCTTTAGCTCTAAAGTGAGTCTCTTGTATGTAGCATATAAATGGGTATTATTTTTACCAAATCAGCCACACTATAGTGTTGGATTGGAGCATTTAGCCCATTAATACTTACAGTGATCATTGATAGATTTGTATTGA
Source organism: Aepyceros melampus (assembly GCA_006408695.1). Classification (NCBI taxonomy): domain Eukaryota; kingdom Metazoa; phylum Chordata; class Mammalia; order Artiodactyla; family Bovidae; genus Aepyceros; species Aepyceros melampus. The sequence goes on from SJXQ01009418.1 coordinate 75,763, forward strand.
TAGATTTGTACTTATTCCTTTTTTTTTTCTTTCTTAACTTGTTCCTGGATTTCTTTGTAGTTCTTTCCCCTTCTTTTTTTTTTTTCATTTTATAGTCTTTTCCCTTATAGTTTGATGGCTTTTTTAATGTTATATTTGTTTTCTTTTCTAGTTATTCAGTATGTATTATATATATATTTTGGTGTACTATATATATTTTTGGTGATTGCCATGGAGTTCATATGTATTCACCTGTAACTCTATATGCTTGTTTGAAATGGATATTTGAGTTCAAATATATTCTAAAAGATCAACATTTTTACTATTTCTTCTTATGTTTTGTGGTTGTGGAGTCCCATGTTTTTTGGTTTTCATATGTTATTTTATATCTTTATGCCAATCATTTTTTTTATTGTAATTATAGTTCACTTTATTGGGGCAGGAGGAGAAGGGGACGACAAAGGATGAGATGGTTGGATGACATCACTGACTCGATGGACATGAGTCTGAGTGAATTCCGGGAGTTAGTGATGGACAGGGAAGCCTGGCGTACTGTGATTCATGGGGTCACAAAGAGTCGGACACGACTGAGCGACAGAACTGAACTGAGCTGATCTGCCATGTGTGGACTGGTTAACACTTGAAATATAGCCAATGTGACTCAGAAAGAGACTTTTAATTGTCTTCAACTTTATGATAAATTTAAAAGCTGACACTGGATTGTGTGATTGGAAAAGTTTTAAGCATGCTTGGAAGAATTTTGGGTCTTCTTTTTCAGCTGTACACTTTATGATGTATAAAGCAGATCAGGTATCTCCAATTAAAAATATTTCAATTTGAGATATACTGAAGGATATCAACCCTGGGATTTCTTTCGAAGGAATGATGCTAAAGCTGAAACTCCAGTACTTTGGCCACCTCATGTGAAGAGTTGACTCTTTGGAAAATACTTTGATGCTGGGAGGGATTGGGGGCAGGAGGACAAGGGGACGACAGAGGATGAGATGGCTGGATGGCATCACTGACTCGATGAAAGTGAGTCTGAGTGAACTCCGGGAGATGGTGATGGACAGGGAGGCCTGGCGTGCTGCGATTCATGGGGTCGCAAAGAGTCGGACACAACTGAGTGACTGAACTGAACTGAACTTACAATTTTATATTTCAACTGTTATACTAGTTTATCTAAGTGGTTGATCAGCTTTCTTTTCTGTATATTTGCCTTTGAGGTGAGGTGAGGTGAAGTCGCTCAGTCGTGTCCGACTCTTTGCGACCCTGTGGACTGTAACCTACTAGGCTTCTCCATCCATGGGATTCTCCAGGCAAGAATACTGGAGTGGATTGCCATTTCCTTCTCCAGAGGATCTTCCCAACCCAGGGATCGAGCCTGGGTCTCCCGCATTGGAGGCAGATGCTTTAACCTCTGAGCCACCAGGGAAGCCCCATATTTTCCTTTACCAGTGGGATTTCCCCCTCACTATATATATATTATTTCTTGATGTAACTTTTTCTTTTTCCCTTAAAGAATGCCTTTGAACATTTCTTATAACTTTGATTTATTGCTGATAAGCTATTATTTTTGTTTGTATGAAAAAAATTATGTCTTCTTCAATTTTAAATGATAATATTCTTGTTATACTAGATTGTAGTTTTGTGTCCCCCCCCTCCCCGGTGCCTTAAATATATCATGCTACTTCTGGCCCACAAGCTGTCTGCCAACAAAGCAGCTGACAGGCTTATTGGGCTTCCTCTTTATATCAATCTTTTTTTTTTTTCATTCTGCCTTTAAAATTCTCTTTTTTTTTTTTTTTTTTCCTTTTTTTTTTTTTTTTTTTTTTGTG